>JAJIBD010022948.1:0-27426 GCA_021461705.1 Cryptotis parvus
ACTGTACTACAAAGGCGGTTAGTAATTAAGACAACATGAGGTATTGGAATAAAAACAGACCTGTGGACCTATGGAAAAAATAGAGTTGTCCTGACACCCAACCTAACACACACAGATCATTTCAATCTTTGTTGAAGGGTGCAAAGAGTCTAAAATGGAGTAAGGAAAAGCCTCTTCAACCTGAAGTGGTTGTTATTTGGGAAAACTGGGCAGACAGCTCCTTAAAAAAAATGATTTGGACCTGTGTCTCAGACACCATACACAAAATCAGATCCAAAAGCGGACTAAAAAAAAAGATCTCAATATCAGACTTGGAATCACCAGAAGTAGTTGAAGAAAATATAGGGAAGAAACCGCCACGTGAAATTCGGAGCCCCAAAGCATCTTCCAAGGGCCGAAACATCACTAACCAAGCAACTAGAAGAAAAGATAAACATATGGGACTACATGAAACTCAAAGCCTCCCACCTCAAAGGAAACGGTGACTAAGATACAAAAGCAGTCACAGAATGGGAAAGAATATTCACCCAATACCCATCTGATGGGGTTAATATCCAGGATATATCAGGCACTGGTAGAACTTTACAAAGAAGAAAACAAACAACCCCATCAAAAAATGGGAGGAAGAAATGAACAGAAACTTCAGCAGGAAGAAATTCGAATGGCCAAAAAACATGAAAAAAAATGTCTCATCATCACTAATCATCAGAGAAGTGCAAATCAAAAACAACAATGAGATACCACTTTACACCACAGAGACTGGCACATATTCAAGAGCAAGAACAACAAGTGCTTGGCGTGGATGTGGGGGGAAAAGGGGACACTCATCCATTGTTGGTGGGAATGCCCGGCTGGTACAGCCTTTCTGGAAAACAATATGGACTTTCTTCCACAAAGACTAGAAATTGAACTCCCATTTGACCCAGCCATACCACTCCTGGGAATCTACTCTGGGAAACCAAAAATACGCAGCGCGGAAACACCATCCCTACTTTTTATGTTCTTAGCAGCATTATTCACAATAGCCAGAATCGGAAGCAACCAGAGTGCCAAAAATAGATGACTGGATAAAAAAGCTTTGGTACATCTACACAATGGAATACTATGCAGCTGTTAGGAAAAATGAAGTTATAAAATTTGCCCTATAAATGGATGGACATGGAGAAGATTATGTTGGAGTGAAATTAGCCAGAAGGAGAGAGACGAATCCAGAATGACTGCATTTATTTTGGCAGGCATAAATATATGTACACATATTATGATACCAATCATCAAGGTCCAAGTGAAACATATATCAGGAGGTCTTGTCAAAAGGTGGGGATTATCACAAATGTGTGGGGTCAGAGTTTAGGTAAGACAAGAAAAATGGAACAGGGTGCTAACAATTGTCAGAGGGTACTAATGCCAGCCTAGAACTGAGCATTAAATAGAGGCAAAAGGATCACATGACAACCCTTTTAATGTGTATGTTCTGTAATCCCATAGTCTGGAAGGGAAGGAAAAGAAAGAGAGAGAAAGGGAAAGAAATAAAGAAACCTGCCATGGAGCAGGGCTGGGGAAGGGGAGGGAACCGGGGGATGTTGGTGGTGGGAGATGGGGCACTGGTGGGGGGACGGGTGCTGAAACATTGTATGACCAAAACCCAAACATGAGAACTTTTAATTTAGTATATCTTTTTTATTTGTATATCTCACGGTGGTATAGTAAAATACTTAAAAAAAAATAAGAGTTAGAGTACAAAAAAAAAAAAAAAAAAAAAAAAAAAAGTGAGACGTATACAAGAGGTTTACATGATGAATTTCTCAAAATATCTGGGGCCAACTACAGTGTAGAGGAGAGAGAGAGAGAGAGAGAGAGAGAGAGAGAGAGAGAGAGAGAGAAGAGGAGAAAAGCCACTACTATAGAGCAGGCTGGGGGGTGGGAGGAATTTGGGGACGAGAAACCCAATTGGTGGGGAATAGGGCACTAGGGAGAGGATGGATGTTGGGACACTGTAGCTTGAGCTGAAACTAATCATGAACATCTTTTGTAACTGTATATCTCACGTTGGTAAATAAAAAAGTATAAAAAAATAAATGAATATGATACATATAAAAGTCATGGAATATTTGTTTTTGCAGTAAATGAGGAGTACAACTATTTACTCATTAGTATCTTGTTTGGAGTAAGTTACCAACTCTGTCACTTTCAGTCTGCTTAATATGGCCGAAGATCATTTTTTGTTCCAGGGATGGACTTCTTGGGATTCTCCAAGTACTATCTGCGTGTCTTCTCCCAGGTGCTACCTTTATTCTTTTAGCATCAGTAGCAGAGAATCAGAATTCTGACCGCGTCTTTTGCCCAGCTTACGGGACCATGAGGATGGAGCCGTTTTTGTACGCTTTGTCTCCCTTTTCCACAGTGTGCACTAGATTTGCACTTCTGGACAGCAAAGAGATAGCTAACCGCCCTTCTCAGTATCATACATCTTAGAATCGCTCCTTCATTACAACGATACTCGGGTCTGGCGTCCGCTCTTTACCTCTCTGCCAGATTGGCCTGATGAGGAGAGGACCAGGAGCTAGGGAGAAGGGGAGATCATGTCAGAATAGGATCAATTAGGGTAAAATCAAGGGTGGCGTAAGGGAGATGGTGCCAAAGGATAAGCACATGATGCCCGGCGCAGTTTCAGCCTCATGTACACAAACTGTGCTAATACCCAGACGGGTGACTTAAGTCTCAGAACTCAGCAACTGCCATCAAGTTTGGAAACCTGGAAGAAGAGGCTGCAATAGTTCTTTGAATAACTAACTGTTAAACCTTTTGCTTCTGCCACATGTGGATCTACAGCCACCAACACTCTTCCCACCACCATGGTCCTTATGTGATTTGAGGGGGGAGACTTTGGCTTGTTGAGTGTAGTATTTGGCAGTATTTGGCCCAGGACGAACCTAGCTATTGCCTGTGGTCTCATTCCGATAGCACCCACCTCAATGTGAAGGTTCTGATGGTTTGAGAAGTAATAATTTCAGCGGCTACTGTGTTAGGAAGGGAATTTGGTGAGTTGTGATGATGTGTCCACTTTTTAGTTTGTTTGGGGCCGCACCAACTGTGTTTGAGGGTAATTCTCAACTCTGTCTTAGGGGTTGCTTCTAGGTGATTGGTGGACCAGGCAGAGGCTGGGGACCAAACCAGGGTTAGCCATGTTGCATGGCAAAAAGTACCATAAGCTCAACCTCAAAACTATCTGTCAGCCCCTGATCACTCTGCTTCCATATGTATTAAAACTAACAACTTCACAGCTTTTCTCTGCTTGATGAATCGAACTTAATGTGGATGCAGTACTAGCAAAAATTATATATATTAGACTTTGCGCGTCTGGTAGTAACGACCAGAAAATGGGTAATGGGAAAAGCATCAGATAGAGTGAAGTCAGTTGATCTCAATGCGGCCCTGAGGCAGTGCCACCCCCCTTCCCCCAGCCCCAATAGGGAAGGCTGCTTTCCTAGGCAGGGTATGTCTAACCAGCGCGGGTCAAGAGACTACCAGTGTCACACTGTCCATTTGGTTGACCATGTGGGTTGTTATTATTGGGTGAGTGCCATAAGCACAGGGTTGGAGGTTACATTGGCGCGCCCACACTCTGCTGTCTCCCAGCCCCATGGAAGTTCCAGCCCACTGTGGGGCAAGTGCAGTGATGTTGGAAGGCTGACTGGTGAGGTTCCTGAGATGGAATTAGCTTCGACAGCTCTATTGATTACTGGCCTTTAAAGGTGGAAGTGGAGCCGGCTTATCCATGTCCGTAAAATTGAAAAAGAGGAGTGGGTAATAGGCTTAGGGGTGTGCTTAGGAAATAGCCTCATCTGAAAATAGCCCCTACTGGTCTCTCAGGGCTTCTTAGCTTGCAGTCAAAGCCTTCCTGGGAGGTCAGGGGACTTCTTCTGTTTCCACATTGCCCTGTCTCCTGCTTAAACTCCATTGTTACCAGGCCTGCTTCCAGGCCTCCCTGCCACCCTTCTCCTCCTGCTGTTCTCTGTGTGTTGGTGTCCTTACCAACTGTGCATTTGACTGACTCCCAGTTACTCCTTTCCTAAAGGGTACCAGTACTCCACCAGTTTAGTGCTTTCCTTCCAACTTCATTTGTCAAATAAGTGTCATTCTCTGAGATGGGAAAAATCATATCAATCTTATATAGTTATTTTAGTGGCTCCCCACTTTCTTCCTCCTTACTATCATCATTTGCTGCAGTGCCAGAGACATTTGTTGTGGTATGCTGGGGTCCACACATTTAAGGTGTACCAGAGGCTGGAATTGTTTTGTACCAGAGATCCTGAGACAGGGGCAGGGGTTGAGGGGAGGTGGAGAGGGATATAGAGAGAGTGGGTGCTGGGCACTCCCCAGCTAGAGTGCTGTGCTGGTCAGACAGGCATCGCCCCGCGAACCCTGTCCCAATATTCACCCTGTTAATTGCATCGCTCTTGCCTTGCTTGTTAGCAACCAGCTAAAGGAAGTGTTGGAAGATTATATGATCCACAGGCATACAAACTTTTGTCAGAAAATTTAAATCTCAGCTGCTATTGATATTAGGATGCTTCTACACAGACAAAATAAATGGCCTCTGCATATGTTTTAAATGTTCTCTTCAGTTTGTGAAGGGAAGGAAAACAATGCCATATTTTTATATGCTGAGTTTTTAGTTGAGGCTCTAGTTAACAATGTTTTGGAAATAGCCCTTTCTGGTTCCATCACTGTGTGTTTTCCCATCCGTTAGACTTCTGTAGTATCACCCCTGATTTTCCACATTTCTCAAAATGGCTTCACACTTCTCAAAAGTCTTACAGATAGCGTTTGAGACTGACTTAGTGGCAACTGACCGTTTGTGCCCCCTTTCATTTCTGGAAACTACTTAGAGTTAGCAGGGGAGTTAGATGGCATCTACCACCCACCCTATACACACATACACACACACACACACACGCGCACACACAGTGTGCAGAATGACTGTCCAAGATGGAGGGTAGTGAGCGTGGGACAGATGAAGATCAGCAGAACATTACCACAGCGGAATGCAACTTACTTGGGGAGACTGCTGAAGGATGCACCTCCTGTTTTGTAGCCATTCGGTCTGGGAGAAGTGACTGCATAGAAGAACAGACGGTAGAGGTAGTTACAGGTGATGGAATTTTAAGTAACATTTACATAACCAACTATAATACCATTAATTTTCCCAAAGTGATTTATAGTTTGATGACTATGACTGATGGATTGGTCTCTTGGCAAGTCTTTATAAAATAAAGTAATTTCTCAGGAAGAGAATTACTTGCATCCCTCAGATGCATTTGTTTTTCAAGTCTTCTTTCCAAGGTCTGTATAGTCTTGTTTTGTGCAGCTGAACAGACCTGTATCAGTACCTTGGCTTCTACTATAGCTGTACTTTGCTATATAAACACTTCAAAGTTTCCAAATGTGGAGGCTTTCTTTGCATTCTCCATTCTATTATTGTCATTCCTACACGCACTTG
The DNA here is from genome assembly GCA_021461705.1 of Cryptotis parvus. Classification (NCBI taxonomy): domain Eukaryota; kingdom Metazoa; phylum Chordata; class Mammalia; order Eulipotyphla; family Soricidae; genus Cryptotis; species Cryptotis parvus. The sequence continues at coordinate 5,501 of JAJIBD010022948.1, forward strand.
TCTTTTCCTTGAAGCCCCTTTGGTCCCATCAACAGTTTATTCTAAGAGCATTCTATTGCAACCTCTGGCTTTGCCTGCAGAATTTGTATGGTGAGCCTGAAGCACAGGCAGATAAATTGCTTAGGGTTCGCCTTTCTCAGACTTAGAGCTGAATCACCGGCTGTGCTGATCTGGTACATTCAGCTCTGTGGCTCTAATTTTTGATTCTACAATCAAGTAGAAATCTTTGGCTGCTGGGGTTTACATTCTCATACTCATGTGTTGTTCTTGACCACTAGTTTTCACACGGTTTCATATCTCGAAGCTCTGTGGCCAAGTTCAAAGACAAAGAAAACAGTTTTCTTACCCAAGTTTCTTTCCACTTCCAGCAATAAGAATTCCTTGTCTGACAGATGTAAATCATTGTCAAATCCCAATTCACAAAACTGATTACATTCCCATGGTTTGTTGGTTGTAAAACCAGTGGTTTAGAACTTGGATGGGTTTTCTAATGGAGAGAACAATTCAAAGAATAGTTGAATCTAACCCATAACCTTCCAGCAGTTTTGTTTTCTTTGCTGCTTAAAACTTAGCTTTTCCCCATGTTTCCTGTGAGGCAAATTTTCCCTTGGTATTTTAAGGAACAGAACATTTCCCTCAAACTTCCTGTCTCTCCCTCTTTATCCTGGGATTCTTAGGCAGGCAGTATACTTAGACACAATGGAGGCTGGCTGAGTAATTCTACCAAAAAGTAACTTATTGAGAAAATACTGGCTGGTTCCTAGAATTGCTCAAAGTTGGAGAAAAAGAACTGTTGTGAAGACTAAAGAGCCGGTGAGATTGCCAAGGTCGAAGCTGAGATGATTGGTTCCAGGCACACTGGCTCTATTACTCAACAAAGAGCACACTGGCTCCACACTGACCACAACCAGTGAACCCTGTTAGGTGCTCCCAACTCTGCCATCTCAGCCTTGGCTGCCTCTGGAGCACTGTGTTGTTGGCATTGCCTTTGCTCTTGGTAACCTATTCCTGTTCCTACCTTTCTGTATCTTCAGCTCTCAGCTGAGAGTTGGCCAGGCCAGGCTGAAGGTATGTGCGGTGTCTTACCTGCAAGGGAGTCTGGGCATGTAAGTTCGGGCGTTCCTTACTTGCCACCATGTTGGACCTGTGACTCTCCTCAGTGCTTAGATGATGAATTTCCCAAAGATCAAAGGAGTTTCAGATGTGGACTATTCTTCTTTTATTTGATGACCTGCTTTTGCTGTTTGTTTCACTAAAGTAGCAATTTCTAAGAATCTAGTAAGGACATTAAGTGAGGGCTTAATCTAATGATTTACAGAACTTGAAGATCAGATGCATAAAGATGACTTTTAACAGTATGTTTAGGTAGGAAAAGCAGATGAAGATTTATGTTCTTTATTTTTTGGTATAAAATGAAAATTTCACTGTCTTTTTATAGTTGGGGCGGCTTATATATTTTATTGATTCATTTTATCCTTACATTAAAAGAATTTACTTGCAGTACTACAGATAGAACTACAGATTTCTGCTTGCTTATTTATATTTTCCACTGTGGAGGCAATCACTTTTTATAATTTAGTTCTTTTACTACTTGCTTCTGTAGAAAATGATTTATATGTTTATGTTGATATTTCTCTTTTTCAGTTTTAGACATTAAACATTGAATCCTATTAAGCTTAAGAAAAGATGTTTTTCATTCTTTGACTCTCCCTTCTCTAACTGCCTGCTTTCACTCTTCAGGATAGTTTCCATCTTGGCTTGTATTTACTGTAAATATTTTTCACTGGCTGAAAAAATATTTCTCATCCAGCGTATGAAGGACACACTTAGAAATAAACAAAAATGTATCCATCCCCAAACTCTATCACTTAAACACTTGTTCCTCAGTTTCTTTCTCTTCTGTGTGTAACATTTGTTTTCTAGCCTTTGGTTTGGTTGTTCCCTCCTGGACTGTTTATCCCTGAGCCCATATGCACAGCTAGTTGGCCTGGAATCTTCCTTCCTAATAGCATGGGACTTTTTGCCTGTTTACTGGACAGACACTCTTGGTTTCGTTTTGCTTTTGGCCGCTTGCCCAGCTGCTTCTTGAGAGTGTATGTGATGTCATTTTAAAAATAGCCTTTGTGTTTGAAATACTCTCTGGTCTCTCCCCCGTAGGACTGAACATCAAAACCGAATCCAAAGTTGGAAACTATTTCCGTGAGCGTGTTGGCGGGCTTGTCCCACCCAGGTCTTTGGCCTGGAATTTTTGTTGAAATGAGGGGATGCTTTTCTGGATCTGAGTAAGCTTTATATGAATTTTGGGGGGACAGGGGAAACTTTTTAGAATCTTGTTTATTTTTTGTGTATTGTTTGGGGGTTAGTATGGACCACCCCCTATGTGCTCAGGGATCACTCCAGGTGGGGCTCGGGAACCATATGGGATGCCGGGATCGAACTTAGTCAGCCATGTCAAGGCAAACACCCTTCCTGCTGTGCTATTACTCTGACCCCAAGAATCTTGCATGATTTTATTCATCATTCTATGCTTTGATTTCTTTTGCACATAGGAGATTGGTGGTAGGAAGTGGTAGAGATGGGTGACTTTCTTTTTCTTTCTCATTTGTAAATACTTATTGGTCAAAGCTTAAAACTTCTATATCTTCCCTGCTTACTTGCTTATTATTTTTTGAGCCACAGGTTTTATTTAGAGGCTCCAGAGGAAGGGAAAGAGGGAGAGAAAGTGAGAAAGTAATGCGCTCAAGAGAGAACATGGACTTTCCAAAGGTGGAGACAGCAGCAGTACATGGATCCCAACCTTGTGGCGGGAAAGCACACATCTCAAGAGGAAAGATGCCGCCGACACATGTGCTAGGGTCCACATGTTCTGGGCCATTGGTCTCAAGCTGTACATGGACTCTGGCAGCATATGCGTGCCTCCAATTTGCTTATTATTAAAAGACCAGCGAGATAGTACAGTGGTTACGTAGCTTGCCTTATGCTTAACTCAACCCATTTGATCCCCAGTACCACATGACCCTCCAGTACTGGGAGTAGCTCCTGAGCACAGAGCCAGGAGTAGCCTTTGGCTTTGCAGGGTGCGGCCCAAACCATCCTCTAAATAGTTTTCTTCTAATTTTTTTTTTCTTGGAGATTTTGCTTTATTCTTTGGAAACATTTATTCTTTGCTTTATTTCATTTTCCGGTTTTCGGGGCTCATAGCTGGTAGTATTCAGGACCTACTCCCTGCTTAGTTCTCAAGGATGTTCTAGGCAGTGCTCTGGGGCCATTCACAGTGCCTGTGATCAAAACCTTGCAAAACATGTGCCCCAGCCCTTTTGCACTATCTTTTCTAGAAACATTTTTTTGTTACTAACCCTTCTATATGAATCCCAAACAATCTCACAATCTTTATGATTATGAGATGAATTTCTTGGAGCTTTTTCTTTGTTCCTACAGTATTTCTGTTCTATATGATCCTATTCTTCTTTGCTTTATGGAGGCAGGCTTCTTTTCTGGCTGACCTCGGGGACTGGAGTCAGGACTGGATGTCAGCTCATCCGGACACCAGGAATGTTTTGTGTCTTTCACTTCCCCCTTGAGGTTAATAATATAACTATTATGTGTATGTGAATTCCCCGCCCATTCCCACACTTGCCTTTGTTTCCCCCCTAAAGTTTCTCACACATATGATGATCATTTGTCGTACATTTTTAAGTAGGACTAAACCCTGATTGGAAACAAAGTGTGTGTGGAGCACGGCAGAACCTGGCAAGCTACCCGTGTCGTATTTGATATGCCAGATACCAGTAACAATTATAGACCTCATTTCCATGGCCTGATGGAATGGTTTGAGGCTCTTTATGTTCCTGGAGCAAGCAGATGCCCTTGCGCTCTACTTGCATGGAGCCAGGACATATGGAATGTTACTGGTGCCCGCTCGAGCTAAATCGATGATGGAAGGGAGACAGTGATACAGTGACAGTGTGTGAGCAGTCCTGACTGGTCTCTCTTGTCAATGGGTCCCTTAGGGCTGACTGCCTTATCAGAAGCCTCCTTTCTCCTTTATGTTGGCAATTCTACATCTCTTTCCTCTGGCTGCTTGGTTTTTTCTAACAGTCTTTTTAAATTCTACTTGGCCACTGTTTTAGGAAGACTTCAAGGGAAGGGACTGAATTCTCTTCCTTCAGAGTGTTTACATCCTCTCAGTACTTTCCTGTCAGTGGGACATCTTCAGCCATACTCTTCTGTGTCTGAATCTAGGTAGACTGGCCCTTTTCTTAAAACATTTTTAAATAGAAAATTTTTTAATTTTATTTTTTTTTATTAATGCTGGTCCAGAGACTCTCAGCCATGGGGCAGCAGCAGTTCTCTTGCTCTCCCTGTGCCCAGCCGTTCATGAGGGCAGTCGGGAGGCATGGTGGGTTCCAGCCTTGGCCCACCACCCGGCAGAACCTCGCAACAAGCCAGGCGACCCCCCCACCCCATTCCATGGGCGCCGCCATTTTCCACATTGGACTTCCCTCTCATCAGAACTCCACCCAACCGACCAGCCCATCACAGCCCGGATCATCGACACCCACCCTGGAGCAGTTTCTTTTCTCAATCCGGCCCAGGTATGCTGGTCCAGAGACTCTCAGCCATGGGGCAGAGCGGTTCCCTTGCTCTCCTGTGCCCAGCCGTTCATGAGGCAGTCGGGAGGCATGGTGGGTTCCAGCCTATGGCCCACCACCCGGCAGAACCTCACAACAAGCCAGATGACCCCCACCCACTCCATGGGCGCCGCCATTTTCCACATTGGACTTCCCTCTCATCAGAACTCCACCCAGCCGACCAGCCCATCACAGCCCGGATCATGCGACACCCACCCTGGAGCAGTTTCTTCCTCAATCCGGCCCAGGTATGCTGGTCCAGAGACTCTCAGCCATGGGGCAGAGCGGTTCCTTGCTCTCCCTGTGCCCAGCCGTTCATGAGGCAGTCGGGAGGCATGGTGGGTTCCAGCCTTGGCCCACCACCCCGGCAGAACCTCACAACAAGCCAGACGCCCCCCACCCACTCCATGCGCCGCCATTTCCACATTGGACTTCCCTCTCATCAGAACTCCACCCAGCCGACCAGCCCATCACTTGGCCCGGCTCAGCCGCTGCTAGCGTCCTTGCGGTTCATCAATAAAGGCTTTATTTGGAGGTGTTTATAGAGTATGCCTCCCGCACGGCAAGCCCAGCAAGCTGCTAGTGTTGTATTTGATATGCCAAATGCCAGTAACAATTATATTAGATCATTCTCATGACCTAATATAATGGTTTGAAGGCTCTTTATGTTCCTGTCCCAAGCCGATGCCCTTGGCTCTACAGCATGTGACAGGACATATTGAGATATTACTGGTGCCCGCTCACAGCAAATAGATGATTAACGGGAAGATCGTGATCGTGATAGTGATTTTTTATTAACATTTTTAAATTAAAGAAAGCTGGAAACGTCTTCATCAAAGCCCCAGTGACGTGGCCTTGGGCTGCCCTGCCCACAGCGCCCCTTCGGGTGTAGGCCTCACTGCCCAGTCCCAAAGCCTGAGCGAGGTTCCAGACACCATCAATCCACTTCCTGAAGCCTGAGGCTCTAGACCCTGCCAAGCCACTTTCCAAACAAGTGTGTGTGTGTCATATATATATCCCCTTTAAGTTTCATCAGTAAATGCTCGAGTTGAGGACCTTCTACTGAGATTATACCACCTACACGGTAAAGCCTGGCAAGCTACCCGTGTTTTAATTACCAGTTATGCCAAAAACTAGTAACAATTATGGACCTCAGTTCCATAACCTGAAGAATGGTTTTGGGCTCCTCCTGTCCCTGGAGCAAGTAGATGCCCTTAGGTTACACTTGCTTGTGACAGGACTAATGGAGATGTTACTAGTGCCCACTCGAGCAAATCGATGAACAATGGGAAGACAGTGACAGTGAAATTTACCTTTTTATTTTTGGCACTGTGATTTCAAAGCTTATTTATAGTTGAAGGTTCAGGTATGTAATTTTCAACACCTATCCCTGTCATGGGTGCCAGCTTCCCCACACGTCTTCCCCCAATTTTCCTTTCACCTCCCTTGCCTTCCCAGTCTACCTCCTCAACAAGCACAGTTTTAAGTTTTGTTCTTGGAGTTTGGTCTCATGCTTCAGTTCTGTGTTGGTCCCTAAGGGGGCGCATATGTTTTGCCATAACTACTCCTACACCACTACGTGTCTGGGATCCCGTGCTGCACCCCGTCATCCACCCTGCTACCCTCCATCTTCTTATACCCCCACTCCCCCACTTCACTTTCCTTCCCATAGATTGACCCTCTTAGGTTGATCATTTGCTAAGAACAAACCTGAGGTAGGAGGTTTGTAGGAATTTTTTGACTCCAAGGAAAGATCTGGAGATTTACTCGTTATTGTTCTTTTAAAAAATTTTGATTGTCACCACTGTGAGATACACAGTTACAAAACTGTTCATGATTAGGTTTCAGTCACACAGTATTCAGCGCCATCCCTCCATCAGTGCCCATGTCCTACCATTAATGTCCCCTGATTCCCTTCCCACCCCCCAGCTGCGTCTAGTGGCAGGCTCTGTCTTCTCTCTCTCCTCCCTCCCCCTCTCTGTCTGTCTTTCTCTCTCTCCTCTTAACATTGTGGCTTCATATGGAGATATTACTGGTGCCGCTCTAGCAAATAGATGATCAGCGGGAAGACTCGTGATCGTGATCGTGAATACATGCATTTCCAGGTTATCATGTATATCCCTTTGCCGTTACATTCAGGGCTCAGTTCTAGACTGGTATTATTATTTACAACAATTAATTACCATCTTGGTCCCTTTTCTGTCTTACCTAACCTCTGACTCCCACACTCTTGTGGTCGATTCCATCCACTGACAAGTCTGGAGCTTTTACTCTTTAAAAAGTGTCACATAAACTCTAAATACCTGTAGGGCTAGCCACAATGTGTAAAATAAGAGGCAGAGAGATGCAGAGACAGAGAGAGACAGAGAGAGAAAGAGAGGAAACTGGGTACCTGCTATTAAGGCAGCATGGGGGTGGGCAGGAGGTGGGTGGGTACATTGGTGGTGAAATGGGGCACTAGTGGAGGGATGGGTGCTGGTATACTGTATTACCAAGAACCATTATGATCACCTTTGTAATTGTATGTTTCACTGTGGTATAATAAAAATTAAAAAAAAAAAAAAATAAAATGTATCACAAGGATCCTTCCTTCTTTCCCAACACTGTCTCCATCCCCAAGCGTCTCCATCCAACTCTGCTAGTTGTGTCTGAATTCGCCTTCCTTTGATGCTCCGTTCTATTTGTGCTAGTTTGCACAGTCCTGGTAGTTCTGATAATATGAGTTTGTTGTCTTCTCCCTCTGTGTTGTGGAACTTCACTCACTGGCCACATCTGCTTTCTGCTCTTCCACTTATTTTTCCTCATGAAGTTGCTTCCTCCTTTCCATTCTCTTCCCATGAGTTTGTGTCTCCCTTCTTGCTCAGTCCTTCAGTAGAGTTTTTTAAGAGAATAGAGTTAAACACGTGATTGGTATCTGCCACATTCAACTGACATTCTCTATGAAATTTTGAGATTTCTTTCTTCAGTTTGGGTACATGCTTGCCGAGTTCATGAAATTAGAATTCATTTGATTCCTCTGTTGTGGATTATATTTTCCTACATGCTTTACTCCATTCAGAAGTTCTTACTCTCAAAAAGCAGCTAGAATATTTGTTTTTCATTGAAAACAAGAGGAAAGGGTCTTGTTTCTTTATAAAAATATAAATTCTTGTCTGATCTCATACCCAGTTGTAAGAATTTTACAATTTTCAGCATTGTAGAGAAATGACCTTGATCTCTTGAGGTTTTCCATGACCGTAATTCCAGTTGGGTCAGTCTTTCTTAGATATTTTTACCAATTTGACTTGAGTTTTATCCAAGGTAGAAAAGATTCCTTTCTAAGAGCCATCCTCTCCATTGGTTCCCCCATTATACTCTGTGGAGTATTAAACTTTCATTAGGCATATTTATAGATTTTGTAGATGAATGTTGGACATGACAGTTAAATCTCCAGAGAGACTCAGAGTATCTCTGGCAAAATGTAAAGGTTTTATAATATGCCAAAGACTTACATAATTGAATCTGTTGACACCAAAGCAGAACTAGGAGTAAATATCTCTTTAGATTTTTCCTTAAATTTTATTAGTACACTAATTTTTTGTAACAATTGATTGAAAAATAGTTTCATGTGGGAGATGTAGGTCAGTAGTAAAGTACTTGCCTTTGCATTTTGAGACCCTTGTGGCTGATCCTCAGAGCATGGGATCGAGATAAAAATAAAAATAAAAATAATCTTTCATGTATTATGAAGATATATCCACAGATTACTGTAAAAATTACTGTGGGCCTTATTCAGCCATGATGACAAAAGGGAGTCAATCCAAGTTTGTGAGGCTTTGTGTCTTGTAGATTTTAAATGAATACTGGGGAATCTGATAAAAGAATCTAATCTAGTATTAGCAGAATATTTTTTAAAAACTGTTTACCTTCACATGGTAGAACTAATATTTTTTCTGTTTCAGGCATGTCATGTTCTTTGTTGATAAATCATGGCTGGGAGTATGTTGAGACTCTGAGAGGAAACATTTTTCTCTTTGAAGATTCGTATTTTCCTCATGCTAGGCAGAGAGCACCAGGGCATCTGTATTGTGCTAGAACTTACTAGAAGTGTCACTGCCTCTGACTAACAAGCAGGAAGTACTTCTGTCCTTAAAACCAAAATAGATGCTCTTTCTCATTATCATAACTCAGATGATCATCTTTTTTTAATGAGATGGTTGCATCCCTGTGTTTTCACAGATTTAATGATCAGATTATTTAATGAAGAGCTTGGAGGAAAAAGAGCTTGTTAAGATAGATAATGGAAATTTTACTAGAAACCAACGCACCAATAGCTGTTTTTTCCCCGTATTCCCATCTTTGGTTTTTCATATATGATTTTTGGTGATTGTCTTATTTTAACATGTTTGTACATCTTTAAATTTCTAATGGTCCTTGAATTTTAAAAGATCACCAGGAGAGAAAAACAATTATTTGCAAGAAGAATCGAATGTATCAGGATTTAGGTTTATTGTGTATAGTCCTAACTTGCTTTTAGACGACTCCACAGAAAACATTGTGTACTAATGTAGCAGTTGGAAGGAGAAAAAAAATGGCTTCTTTGCTAATTTTTGCCTGTTCCTTCTGCTTTTGTGTTGTAAAGTGGGACAAAGGAAAATAGAGAAAATAGAAGTGATTTAGGGAAAATAAGGTCATATATAAAAATGCCTTGTTAATTTGAAATAGCATGATGATGTTAGTTACTATTGCAGGGACTAAACTTAAAGTGGAAAAAAAATTTCTACATTCAATGAAAAAATTGCAGGGAGAGGTGGAAGGAAAAAATAACTTGAATAAGAAAAAGTTAAGAAACCAGGGAGGTGGAGAGATCTTACAGGGACTTGCCTTGCATGTATGCGGCCAGCCCCCCAGCTTAATTCTAGTACTGCATTGTCCCTGGAGTACCAATGGGAGTGACCCTGAGCACAAAATCTATCATTGGTGTGATAGATCCAATGATAGATTTTGGACCAGCCTCCTCCTCCCCACCCCTACCATAAAAAAGAAAACAAGAATATCATCATGGGGAGTTGGCATCCTACTTTCATGTGTGAAAATTCAGTAGTTCTTCTGTTTCCTATTTGTATTATTACTTTAAAAGCATTTTATTTATCAGTTAACAGGAAAGTAAAAAGTAATTGGACAGAGAAATCTCATCTGGAGGTGAGGTTCCTAGAGAGGCTGGGGGCATGTGACTCACTAATTCTAAATAATGTTCTGTGAGTTCCTGGAAGTATATGCCATGCACAACTCATCTAATTCCCTTACATTTGAGGGAATTGTTCAAGTCTCGTTCGTCCTGTTGGTTGCCTTGGCGTTATTTACCCATTTTACAGATGAGGTGTAGAGGCTCGCCCATAGCACCTTGCCTCTGCCATGGGAAAGTCCCCACTGAGCTGCTTTGGGACTCATCCCTCCATTTCTGCGGATTCTGCACATCATGGCAGGTGGCACTGTGTATCTCTGTCTGTTTTAGAAGTGGCTTATTAAGTCCTAGTGACCATCCTCAAATGAGTTGAGCTCCCCAACTCCCACCTGCCAGGTTTGGAGGCTTGGGTCCATTTGTGCTGAATGGTTTCAGCTGGACTCTCCTTACCTGATGCTGTGTGAAGGAAGCCACAGCCCCTCTCTCGACCCAGTGTCTGGGTTTGGAGCCTGTGCAGCTCCGTGGCCAAGACATTATCTGCAGTCTGGCCTTTATGCTTTGGCATTTTTTTTGTTTTCCAAACCATTGCTGACTTGAAGGAGGGCCAGTTTGATGCTCTGACAGCAGTGAGGTGTGACTCCCGAGAAATAGCGGGGAGAGAGTGGGGACGCAATGGAAGCAGAGAAATGTCCCCTAAGACACAACCTGCAGCCTTCTGAGTGTAAAAGCAGAGCCTCCAGCTTCCCAAGCTGCCTGTCTTGACCTCCAAAGCCAGCGACCCTGCTACCAGCGCCACACACACGACCCACACCCTCTCCTTTCTTCCTGTTGATTTTTTCTGCTCAGATCCTCTTTCTATTGGGCTCAAGACCAGGACCCATAATCTGGATTTCACTTTTGTTCTGGAGCCACACCCAGCAGTGCCTAGAGCTTCTCCTGGTTATGTGCTCAGGGATCACTCCTACAGGGATGTAAGGGTTAAACCTGGACCCCACATGCAAAGCAAACAAGCACCCTAATGCCCTGTAGTATCCCTCTGAGCCCTGAATTTCCAGGGTTTTATTTATAGCTGTGATTTTATCTCTTTTTTTTTTGGGGGAGGTAATATCCTCTCAAGCAGTGCCAAGGGTCTGAGGGCCACTCCTGAAAATATTCGACTGGACCAGCTGGGTGCTGCTGATGGCTGGAGGCCCACCAGAACCAGAGAATGGTGCTAGGGCAGTGCCATTTTGGGAATCAGATTTAGCCCTCATGCATGTGAGGCATGTCCCTTGCTCGCTGAACTGTCTCCCCCTCTCCTTCACGCCTTTTCTGGTTTGACCTTAAGAACTTCTTCCTTTCAATTCTCCGAGTGTTGCTTTGATAGTCATTCCCGCTCGCTTCTCCTGTGGGTGACAGAAGCTCAGCTTCTGCCCAGTGTCCAGAAACCCATCTACCTCTTCTCCTCCGTTGGTGTTCTCTGTTCCAGCAGAGCAAAATCAGAGATGATCCCATCACTGCACAGAGATGAAGCTCTTTAGCATGCGCTGACAAGAGGATTACCTTTGAGCAAAGAAATCATTCAGTGTGGCTAGAATTGAAACTGGAAATCTCCATCTCATTTAGTATCTTAGTCCTTGAGGTGTCTGAGAAGCAGCCATTATAAGGTATAATAACTGCATAGTGATACTGAGAGCTAGAATGAGGTATGGAGGCGGATTATTTTGAAGCATACACCCCGCTGTTTTTTTTAAGTGGAATGCCCCAGATTTTATATAAAGAAAACATCGCATTAAATACAATGCCTGTCTTTCTTTCAACATTTTGTTTAGAATGTGCCTTTTTAAGTCAATTGTGGCAATGACTTCAATGGGGAGATTATGATATCACAGAAGACTTGGAATGGGGAGATAGCAGAACTAATGATTGTTGACTTGGAGTGTTTATTTTGGAGAGAATTCTTGGCATTTTGTCCCACAAAAGCCTAATAAGAATTTGTTTGGAGAGGAGGAGAGCTTTTTAATGCATTTTGTTGAGGATTAATGTTCTTGTCGAACATTTGTGTAGGGAATATATTATGGATTGTACCGTAAATACGGTAATTAAAAGCTGCACAGTAAACACTTTGTGGACTGGCATAAATATATTCCTTTCCTCTTCCTTCATGGCTCACGGTCAAATGAGTAGTGTCCATTTTTGGCCTCAGCATTCTTCAATCAAGAATAGAAAGAAGGATTACTATCTCAGAAATGTGCTTCTTTCCCAACATATTGTTGATCATGGCACACAGACACAGACTTGATATTTTCAGGATCAAGTTACCCAACAGTTTACCAAAATTTCCCATATCATATACCAAATACACCACTGTTTCTCTCTTTGGGAAACTTTATTGTTAAACTTATTTCCAAAGGGTCTGTTAAGGGTTTGATCCCTTGTGGAAGGAAGGGAAAGAAGGAAAAGGGAAGGAAGGAAGGAAGGAAGGAGGGAGGGAGGGAGGGAGGGAGGGAGGGAGGGGAGGAAGGTAGGAAAGAAGGAAGGAAGGAAGGAAGGAAGGAAGGGAAGCAGCAAGAAGGGAGAGAAGAGGAAGAAGGGTGGGGCTGGGGAGGAAAGGAAAGTAATTTACAGACATGATTGAATTGTACTACTTTGTGGAATGTGTAAAATGTGTTCATTAGGAATATTACCTTGGACCTTTTTGTGTCCAAAGAAGTAAAGTGATGAATAGTATGACTGTGTGTTTGGACAAAACCAGACCTGCAACTGAGTGACTTCAGCATCTTCAAGGAAGCTACCTCTCTGGTCTCCTGCTGTCTGTTGCCCGGGAGGTTGCGCCTGGACCTCTGCCTCTCTGAATGCATGTCTGGAAGGTGACAACATGTCATTCCCATAATGACGTCCAGCTGGCACTGAAGGAGAGAAGCAGTCGTCTGCGGGGCAATTTCTATTTCTTTGTATGCTCCGAATGTGACTCCTACCTGTTTTTTTTTTCCATTAAAAGGCATCTGACTTTCATGTCTTTTCATTATTTCTGAATCCTTATACTTAACACCCATTATTGATGAGCTCCTCAAGATGTCCCTCACTGAAGAGGGAGAGTAAATGTAAACTGGACACTGCTGGCCTGGCTTTCAGTCACTGAAGATGAAGCGGAGAACCGAAAGACTTTCTGGTTACCCCTTTAATTAGCTTCTTTTACCTTGTTGTAGAAATCCCTTAGGGATTGGTTTCTTTGCTTTGTTACTTGCTCTATAGCCCAGATCCTCAGACCCAGGATAAATAGCCTGGTCAGGGGCGCTGATAGCTTAGGAACCATCTCAGTATTGATGGACTTCAATGATGACAATGTGTACTTTAGAGGGAATTTAAAGATTCTGTCCCATTGAAAACATCTCTGTAAATGTTTGTGCTATCTGAAAGGGTGCAGAGTATTGATGAGCACAGATGGCATTTGAAAAACAGAAACTAAGTTCTCAAGCTTTTCTCCACTGCGTTCAATTTTCTAATGAACCCTTGGTGTTGATGGAGGGACTTTCCAGGTATGGAGTAAATCTGCTGCTTCTAGGGTATCAAAAACCTAGCTCGAAGCATGGAGCGGGCTGACAACCCTGCTGTTGAAGGGATAATACTCAGAAATCAACCAATAAGTTCCACTGCTGACAGCCTGGTCCCACGACTTGCCTTTACTGAAAAGAAGCAGAGGGCCCAGGAGACAGGGCAGCAGGTAAGGCAGCCTTGCACACAGTTGGTCTAGGTTCAGTTCAAGCCACCTTATATGGTTCCCTGAACCTAGCCAGGGGTGATCCCAGGAGCCTAGAGCCAAGGAGTCAGACCTAAGCACAGCTAGATATGGCCCTCCCTTGAGAGAGGCGAGAGAGAGAGAGAGAGAGAGAGAGAGACAGACAGACAGACAGACAGGCGATCCCACTCCCTGGCCTCTGTGGCCATTGCGGTGTCTGGGGATAGCACATGCTTAGCCGTGGTGCTTGCTGTCATTTTAATTGTGAGCTTCTTGCATATTCCAGTTGTTACCCTTGCATGGGGAGTGGGGATGGGTTCTGGCTCATGTTTGCAATTTTTATTTTGTGATGCTCTTCTGAATTTTGGTTTCTTCAGTTTGTGAAAATTCACAGAGCTGGTCTATGCTTCTCTATTTATGTTCTTCTTCAATGACATATTTTGTTTTTTAAATCAATTTGATGTCTAATCTCCCCAATCAGAACTTTTTTTTGCCTTTCCAGCTTGTAGGGCTTTTGGTGGATTAGTTAACATATTCCTACAATAGTCAGACGATAGCTGTTTCTTGTAAGTAGGAAGAGCGAGATGAAGATTTACTGCGCACTTATTGTGTGCATTGGTGACCCAGGGTGCTGCCTCTGAAGAAGTGACCCGCACTTCTGTTCCCCTTCAGTCCAGGATTCACAGTCTCCTGGCCGGCGCTGTAGTCATGGGGAGACTCCATCCATTCCCTTGACACTAGATCAGTCACTCATAAACCTGGCTACCTGGAAACCTGGTCCTCATTTGCATTTAATGGGGTCAAGTGCAGTCAAGTTCCTAAACTTCCATTTTGTTTCTTTTTTTTCCCTTTTCTCTTTCTTCCTACCAAAACTAGCCATCTTGTCTCTACTGAATACCTGGAGACCTCAAGAGCCCCCACTTAGGTGCCTATGGTCACTATGAGCAGACGGTGCCCAGAGGCTGACTGTCATCCAGGCTCGTGTACATAGGTTTTGCTCGCGCTCTTTCCCTTTCATTGTGACTATTTCAGGGTGTGGGCTCACAGAGACAAGATTTAAATGTAGGAGATCAGATCACTCTCAGGTCAATTTTTAATATTAAGCAGTGAGACCTGCTGTGTAAATCAGGATTTTATAATCCCATTTTAGGACTAAATTATGTATCCCTAGCCTCTCCGTTACTGTTTCCACAACTGCGCATGAGTAGGCTTTTCCCGTTTATTAAATATATATGTGTATTTTTTCAGTTGTTCTCTCCCTTTCCCTCTACTGTGATGCTCAAGAGTTAGTCCTGCTGGTGCTTAGGGCACCACGTTCAGTGCAGGGGGATCGAACCAGGGTTAATTATTTGAGGCCATGCCTTAACCCCTACACTGTCTCTCAATTCCTCCATGTTTACTTTGGGGGAGGGAGGAGGGGCCTCTGCACAGGCGCTGGGAACCTTGGGGGCTGCATCCAGCTGTGCTCTGGTAGCTAAGTGCTGCTGGGATTGAACTTGGAACTGTGAGCTGGCCGGGCATGATCTTCAGTTCCTTTGTACCTCGACCGCCCGGGCTCGTCTCATTCTGATACTCACAGTGCTCCCTTGGGCTTCCTGAGGGTTCACACTAATGCTCATGTGGAGGGGTTGCAGGCCTGCCTTCTGTGTCTCTCCCCATGTCTCTAGCTGCCGTGCTCAGTCGGGGATCACACCCGTTAGTGTTCATGCTCATACACTCGGACACTACACCACTAAAATCGCATGTCGCTCCCAGGGTCTCATTGCCAGACCAATAACAGAGTAACCTGGAACCTGGCTCAGTGCAGCGGCATCAGTCCTTGGGATCGAACTCACGACCTCACACTTGTGAGGCAGGTGCTTCGGCCACAGAGGTCTCTCCTGGCAGCCCCATGGGCTTTTTGTTTGTTGTGAAGTTTTCCTACTATCATCATGATAAGCTATTTCAAACAATAGCAGTCCTATGAATGAAAACAGTTTCTATAGCTTTAATTCCTCTGAAAGAAAAAATGGAAGAAAAAGTTTCAGAGTCTGTCCTCGTTGAATATGTATCAGAGAGCGGCACCTCTCAGGTCTTCACTTTTCATTCCTTTCCTAGTGACTTACGGTGTCTCCCAGCGTGAATTTCCCATTAATGGACTTGGGGCCACATAGAGGCCCATAGTGAGACACCTTTCCTTTTGTCCTCATCCTGGTGAACTTAGAATTGAGTGTTGTCTTTTGTAATTCTAACCAGAGTTTCTCTCACTCATTTGTTTCTCTTCTTAGACGCAGTCCCGGATCCACATTCTAGATGTTTCTTTACTCCTGGGCCCCTGCTATGGTGCTTGTGGAACCGTGTGGTGGCTAGGGATCGAACCAGCGATCCTGCATGCAGAGTATGGGCTCCAGGCATTTGAGCCTTTCCCTGGCTGATCACTGTTTATGTTGCTTCTGTTTGAACCTTTAGATTCTTTGCTTCAGATCGAGAGTGCAGTTTGGCTTAAATCCAGGTGTCTGGACAAATCCCCCACAGTCCTTTGTGAGTTCGTGCCTACTCATGCCCATTGAGAATCCTGTCTTTCCCATGCAGTTCGTTCTCTGCTTGGTAGCATAGTTAGCTTCACCCTCAAGCCCTCACCCAGACAGTTGCTTCTAAAAGAAGACAGATTGTTAGAAATAGAAGAAGGCAGAGCAGACAGGGGCAGGCATCAGCCAAGCTCTGCCTTTGCGTATTACCTTAGATGACTCCTAGGCCTTCTCCTTAGACTTTCAGCATGGGTAGTTTGCCTGGTGAATGTCATGAGCCAATATTTCTCCTTGGTACTGAGGAAAGGAGCGGTCTGTGACCCAAAAGTCTAAATCTCACTCTTGCCCTTTTCTTGACCCTTATCCATGGCTTTGCATTTAATTTTTGGGGGTGGGGGGTTGGGGGTTGGGCCACACCTAGTGGTGCTCAGGAGTTTACTTCTGACTTTGTACTCAGGGATTACTCCTGGAGGAGTTTAGGGAACCTTATGGTACTGCCGCAGGAGTTGAACCTGGGTTGGCCATGTGCAAGGCCAACTAACCTACCTGCTATGCTATTTCTGTGGCTCCAGTTTTTATATTTTAAAGGTTTACATTTTAAATACTCATGTAAGTCAGTGACTCAATTCTACTACTCCTAAGTTCTGAAAATATTTGTGATCTGGAACATATTATTTAGAAAAGATTTGCTTCTTCCTGCTATAGAACAAAGTTGGAAGGTATGTAGGTAATATGGTAGAACTGAGACAAATTATTTAGTGACATGCAAAATCCTAATTCCACATTCAGGGCTCTTGGGCGCTAGCTAATTTTTTAAATTAATATTTTATTATACCACTGTGAGATATACAATTACAAAGATGTTCATGTTTGGGTTTCGATTACACAGTGCTCCAGCACCCATCCCTCCACCAGTGCCCATTTCCCAAAACCAATGTCCCCCACTTCCCTCCCCATTGCCTTGCCTGCCTCTATGTCAGGTTTATTATTCTCTTCTCTCTCTCTCTCTCTCTCTCTCTCTCTCTCTCTCTCTCTCTCTCTCTCTCTCTCTCCTCCTCCCTTTTCTTACATATTGTGGTTTACAATACATACATTTAGAGGTTATCGTATGTATCTTTTTGCCTATGTTCAATGCTCAGTTCTCAGCTGGTCTTATCATTTTCACGATTATTAGCACACTTATCTGTCTTACCTTATCTGTCTTACCTAACCTGACTCCCACGTTTGTGATATACCAGGTTTTGAGATATCGCGAGCACTTTGAGGATGACTGTGGTTGTGTTTACGCAAGGTTTTCGGTCTCTTAGAGTCTGTAGGGGAGCAGGTGAAGACCAAAACCTGTTCCCCTTCAGGACGCCCCATCAGCCCTAGCACAGGGCAGGCAGGCAGAAACTCGCCTCGCCTGAGTACCTAGTGTCTAGCCATGAACCTTAGAAGCAGTTCTGGGTGGGACCGCCAGACCTTTGTGGGAGGGGACTGCCCAGTGAGAGGAGGAAGTCCCAGCTTCAGCTCCCTGAAAACCTGGTTGGCGTCTCCGGAACTCTAGTTAATTTGAGTGAACAGCTCCCGCCTCTTGCACCTGAGATTAGTTCTGCTGAAGTGATATGGGAGGTCCCCTATCACTTCAGTGACCCCATAGCATTGCCTACTTTGGGAAATACGGCTCTGAAGCTTTCAGAGGGTTCCCAGCTACAGAGTGTGAGGTTGTTCAGCTCAGCGAAGTGTTTCTGTTCAATTGGACTGACTTCTTCCAAAAGAGCTCTGTGGAAACCAGTGCCCCCTCTCTCTGTTTGTTGGGGAGGGGTGCAAACCAGGTTTACTCTAGCTCTATGCTTAGTGATCATTCCTAGTGGGACTTTGGAGACTGCATGGGGTGCTGAAGATTGAAGCTGGGTTGTCCAGGGCCGACAAACGCACTGCCTGCCGTGCTATCACTGCAGCTCCTTAACCCCATTTCTAGGTAAGCCTCATGGTTTACAGTACTGTTATACTGTTAAACAATTTGGTGCATGTATAATTCCAACACTACACCTGCCACCAAAGTGTCTCCTTCTACCACCAGTGACTTCATGCCACTCCGTCCCTTCTCCTGCTTCACCCATAAGTCTCGTTCTGAAAACAAGTCTGGAGTGGGATGCTTTGGTCTTTCTTGTTCCCTTACCAGGTAAAGCTTGGTTTTGCTCTTAACCTTCCAGACACCAGACACCTGCAGACCACTCATCCTCAAAGCCAGGTGGCTGAGCCCCATATCGCTGTCACTATCTGTGGGGACCTTTCCTGGTGAAGGAGAGTGAGTGACGCCTTTCAGAAGTGGAGACAAATGATCCCTGAAAACTGCTACTGCGAGCACTTTTACCTTCCCAGAATCTCAAGCGGTTCTCATCCTCTGGTGCTTTTGGCCATTGTGGTTTGGTATTGGGCCGGAATTCCTGGTTCAGTGCTTTAACAACTCATTTATTTTTGGTGGTCTGTCTCCATCTCCATCCCCATCCCTCCCCACCTCCCTCTGCCCGTTGAGTGCTGCTGTTATTGAAGACTTGAGGTCCTCAATGCTGGTTAGGGGGCTCTGGTGCTAATCAAGGGTCATTATTCCTGGCTAAGGCCACTAGCACTTGCCACACAGGTGTACCCAGTGTAACCACAGCCACTGTTTCCAATGCCAGGGGGTCTCCAGAAGCAGAGATGGCGATGCCACTCTAGTGTATATGGGTAGCCCCAGTATCGGTAATTGTGGCCGTCCCATTATTGGTCACCACCTATTGCTAAATCAATCATCAGTCTTTTTCTTCTTTAATTTTTTTGTTGAATCACGTGAGAGAACATTACAAAACTCTCCTTGTTTGGGTTTCAGTCATACAGTGTTCGACTACCATCCACTCTACCAGTGCCATTTCTCAGCCCCAGGGTCCCCATTTTCCCTCCCTTCACCCCCCCACAGCTCTCAACTTGTCTCTATAGCAGGTACTCCTCCCTCTCCCTTTCCTCTTCTGCTCCTTCTTGTCCTCTCCCTCTTCTCCTCCTCCTCCTCCTCCTCTTCCTTCTCCTTATCCTTCTTCATCATCTCTCCTTCTACTTCTTTCTTCTTCCCTCCTTTCTCACATTCTGGTTTGTAATACAGACACTGAAAAGTTATCATATTATCCCATTACCTGCTTCAACACTCAGTTCTGGTCTAGCTGAAGTTAGACTTCAACTATCCATTACCTGCTTACAATACTCAGTTCTAGTCTAGCTGAAGTCCTAGCTAGTCTAAGCACACAGTTATTATCCAGAATGGTATTTGCAGCTGTCATTGTTATAGTGGTTTTCTCTATCCTAACTGCCTTCTTCCCAGCTCTTGAGGCGGGTTTAATATGAGCCACTCCTTCTGGCCCTTGTTTCTACTGTCCTTGGGTGTTAGACTCATCTTATGGATTCCCTTTTTATACCCCCACAAATGAAGCACAAACATTCTATGTCATCCCCCGTCTTCTGACTCAAGCCATCATCACTCTTATTGTCGTTCTCAAGAAGCACTAAGTAACTGAATCAGAAGAGGAATTTTTATTGGCTTGAAAACGAAAGCTTAAGTTGGGAAGGACACAGCAAAATTAATGAAACAGCCAAGAGGAGGAAGCAGAGGGTCTGTTCTGCCCAGCAGGATACAGTGACTTGATGGATTTATCTAGTAGCTTTCTGGAAACGCATACATATTCATTAGGGAAGAAGGTGAACATGCACGATGTAGGTGTGAACATAAGTTAATGTATAGAAATGTAATGACAAAACATCATTTTGAGATTGTTTTTAGTCTGGTAAGATCCGAGGAGGTTAGAGGTCAAAGCTTGAGCTCTGCTGTGCAGTGTACTGACCACAGCTGTCCAGCTGAGCCTGGACTCCTTATCAGAGCGGAGGCTGTTCTTACCATTCACTTTTTGTCCCGTAGAGCCAATAGTGCAGCGTGGCAGCTTCCCCAGGCACAGGTTGTCGCACTATCAGACTTCCAGCCTCCCGCCGGTCAGTTTCTGCTTTTCCTAACCCAAGGAGTTAGGATGAAAGAGAAGGAGTAAAGTTGCCGAAAACTTTGACAGTCTTTTTTTCTTCCTCAACATAAAAGGCGGTCAGTGAAATCTAGCGCCACGCGTTCAGGCTGCCTTCTGGAGAAGTGTTACATGTTTCCATTCCACTAGGTTTGTGTTGGAGCTGCCCATTTCTTCCCATAAGAGGAGAAAAATATATTCCCTTGGGATAGGTGATATAGGCTGTCTCCATTATCGATGTGTTTTCTGACTTTTTCTGATATTAAGACTCCATGGTCCAAAAAAGCTATCTGGATGGAGCCCAGGAGAGAGCTCATAGGGCGTGGAGCTCTGCTTTTGAGGAGTCCCAAAGTCAGCTCTACCCTCCACCCCCACACCCCAGGGACCCTGGTCCCGACCACTAGCAAGCCCAGCACAGAGCTGGGGGTAGCCCCTGAACTTGAGGGTGTGTCCCCAGCAAAATGTAAACAGGGAGAAAAGTATTCTGTGGGCCCCCAGGTAGAGTCAGATTAAATATGTGCTTTGTAGGTATGGACAAAATGCTTGACTTGTATTGATAAGGTGATTTGTTTTCATTTTGTCGTGTGTGTTGGTTTGAGAGTTAATTCTTTAAAGAACAGGCTTGTCATTTGACGGTGGGTAAGGGAATGTGGGTAAACTAGGAAGCAGAGTCCTCAGCCTAGAATTTGAAGTTGGAGAGTGGGAGGCTTGTGCTGTGGGCGTCCACCAGACCTGAGCCACTTTTCTCAGACCAGGGGATGGACAGAGTGTTAGGACCAGCCAGGTCTCCCTTCCGACACCTCAGATTGAGGAGTTGAATGGGTGATATTTAGGCAACCTCAGATTCAGAAACTCTCGCGTTTGCTTTCCAAGAGAGAACTACAAGGAAGCTCGACTTTAGGGAGAATCAAGTCGAAAGCAGAATGCACTGATCAAGAATACAGAACTTGGAAAGTTAATGCATTGTGCAGTGTCCTTAGCCTAGACTTTTAGCCGCTGCAGGTATCTGCAAGAGTGGCTGGATCATGAGTGAAGAGTAACTCTGGTGCTGCATGACAGCCGAGATAAAAATAAAGCTGCAGCCTCCTCCAGAAATACACCTGCGCAGCGGGACGTGTCCTACGCTGGTCCCACTGACTGTTTAACCAGATGGTAATTTCATGGTTTTCAGCCTTTTATAAAGAGTCTATGGACTGTACTGTTCTACCGTGGAGCCATGGCTGAAGAACACTGATCTAGGTAACGGACAGCTGGCGTTACTGCCCATTGCCTGCTGTCATTGTGTATTAGCCCCCTGCAGGGACTCTTTAAGCATTAAAAAACTTCCTAAGTTATGAATATAGTAAGTGCTCACTTTGTTGAATGAATGAGAACATGCAGGACCGATCCAGACACTTGCTACACTGATTTGATCGGAACATGCCTTGTTCCCTAATGCTGCTTCCAAACCCTACTTTCCACACACACACGAGGTCTGGTTTTAGATGTGATCGGCATATTCTTTTTCGAAGACAGCCCGCAGCTCATTTTGCAAACCACCGCTTCCTTTAACCCCAGGTCTGCTTACGTGCCTTTCTCTGCAAACGAGGCAGAGATGTTTTCTTTTCATTTGGAGGTCAGAAGTCTGAAGAGCGGTTCAAGGGCAAATTAGAGGCCAGAGACATAGCACAGTGGTTAGGGCCACACCTTGCATGTGGCTAGCCCCAAGTTTGATCCCGATTTAGAATCCTTAAGCCCCGCCTGAGTGTAGGGACTGAGTGAAAGTAAAGAGTCAGGCTTGAACACCACCAAATATGACACCAAACCCCAAAAACTCAAAACAGCATCAACAACAACAAAAAAAACCCACCAAAGTATTAAATTAGTATTACTTCTGTATTTTGCTTT
>JAJIBD010022949.1:0-135308 GCA_021461705.1 Cryptotis parvus
AACTTCCAAACTGTACTACAAGGCATTAGTGATTACAATAGCATGGATTGGAATAAAAACAGACCATGGACCTATGGAATAAAATTGAGTATCCGGCATGCAACCTCAAACACATGATCATTTTAATCTTTGATAAAGGTGCGCGTCTTAAATGGAGTAAGGAAAGCCTCTTCAATTAAGTGGTGTTGGAAAAATTGGGCAGCTAGCGATGTAAAAAAATAATTTTGGACCTGTCACTCACACCATGCACAAAAATCAGATCAAAATGGACCCAAGAATCTCAATATGCAGACTTGAATCCACAAAGAGTACATTAAAGAAAATATGAGGAAAAACCTCCTCGACATTTGAAGCTAAGGGCATCTTCAAAGGTGAAACATCACTAACAAAGCAACTAGAAGAAAGATAAATATAGGAGACCATGAAACTAGAAAAGCCTCTGCACCTCCAAAGAAACAGTGACTAAAATGCAAAGCAGTCCACAGAATGGGGAAAGAATATTCACCCAATACCCATCTGATAAGGGGTTAATATCCAGGATATATCAGGCACTGGTAGAGCTTTCAAAGAAGAAAACAAACAACCTATCAAAAATGGGACAAAGAAATGAACAGAAACTTACAGCAGGAAGAAATTCGGGTGGCCAAAACATATGAAAAAATAACAATCATCACTAATCATCGAGAGATGCAAATCAAAACAACAATGAGATACCACTTTGTCACAGAGACTGCCACATATTCAAAGAGCAAAGAACAACAAGTGCTGGGGTGGATGGGAGGAAAAGGGACACTCATCCATTGTTGGTGGGAATGCCGGCTGGTACAGCCTTTCTGGAACAATATGGACTTTCCTCCAAAGACATAGAAATTGAACTCCCATTTGACCCAGCCATACCACTCCTGGGAATCTACTCTAGGAAACCAAAAAATGCAGCGGAAACACCATCCCTACTTTTATGTTCCTAGCAGCATTATTCACAATGGCCAGAATCTAGAAAGCAACCAGAGTGCCCGAAAATACGATGACTGGATAAAAGCTTTGGTACATCTACACAATGGAATACTATGCAGCTGTTAGGAAAAATGAAGTTATAAGAATTGCCTATAAATGGATGGACATGGAGAAGATTATGTTGAGCCCGAAATTAGCCAGAAGGAGAGAGACAGATACAGAATGACTGCATTATTTGCATGGCATAAATATATAGGTACATATTATGATGCAATATCCAAGGTCAAGTGAAACATATATCAGGAGGTCTTGTCAAAGGTGGAATTATCACAAATGTGTGGGAGTCAGAGATTAGAGTAAGACAGAAAATGGAACAGGGGGCTAACAATAGTCGAAATTTACTAATGCCAACCTAGAACTGAGCATTAAATAGAGGAAGGAAAGGATACAAAATGGCAACCTTTTAATGTATGTTCTGTAATCCATAGTCTGGAAGGGAAGGAAAAGAAAGAGAGAAAGGGGAAAGAAATAAAGAACCTGCCATGGAGCAGGGGCTGAGGGAAAAGGAACCGGGGATAGTGTGGTGGTGGAGTGGGCACTGGTGGAGAGGATGGGTGCTAAACACTGTATGACCAAAACCAAAATGACTTTTTAATTGTATATCTTTTATTGTATATCTCACGGTGGTATAATAAAATACTAAAAAAAAAGAATGATTTAAGTACAAAAAAAAAAAAAAAAAGAAAATTAGATGCCTTACAAGGGTTTACATGATAGACCTAAATATCATGGGGCCAACTACAATGTGTGAGAGAGAGAGAGAGAGAGAGAGGAAAGAAAAGTGCCTGCTATAGAGGCAGGCTGGGGAAAGGTGGGAGGGAATTTGGGGACGTTAGTGGGTGGGAATAGGGCACTGGGAGAGGGATGGATGTTGGGACACTGTATGACTGAGACCTAATCATGAACATCTTGTGAGTGTATATCTCCGTTGGTAAATAAAAAGTATAAAAAAATAAATAAGATATGATACACATATAAAAGTCATGAGATATTTGTTTTGCAGTAAATGAGGAGTACCAACTGTATATTTAGTATCTTATTTGAGTAAATTACCAACTCTGTCCTTTCAGTCTGCTTAATGCCGTGATCATTTTGTTCCAAGGGATGAACTCTTGGGATTCTCCAAGTACTCTATCTGCGTGTCTTCTCCCCAGGTGCTGCTGCTATTCTTTTTGGCATCAGTGTAAGAGAATCCAGAGTCCTGACCCGTCTTTTGCCCAACAGACCATGGGGATGGGCCCGTTTTGTACTTAATACCCTTTTCCACAGTGTGCCACTGGGTGCACTTCTGGACAAAAGATCTTCTCTTGCCCTTCTCAGTATCACCCATCTTAGAATCGCTCCTTCGTACACTTGATACTCGGAGGTCTCAACGTCCCGCTCTTACTCTCTGGTAGCGATTGGCCTGATGAGAGGACCAGAACTAGGAAGAGGATGCATCAGAATAGGATCAATTAAATTGCAAAATCAGGAGCCCAGGGGAGATGGTGCCAAAGGATAAGCACATGATGCGCAGCAGTTTAGCCTCATGCAAACTGTGCTAGCTGCCGGACAGGTGACTTAAGTCTCAGATACTCAGCAACTGCCGTCAAGTTTGGAACCTGGGAGAGGAGAGTTTGCAATGGTTCTTTAGTCTTCTTATTGAACCTTTTAACTTCTGCCCACATGTGGATCTCAGCCACCAACCACTCTTCCCACCATGGTCCTTGTGTGAGGTAGGGAGACTTTTGGCTTGTGTGTAGTATTTGGCGGTATTTGCGGCCAGGACAGGCCTAGCTATGCCTGACACGGGTCTCATTTCGATAACACCCACCTCAATGAAGAGTTCTGGTTTGAAGTATAATTTCAGAGGCTACTGTGTTAGGAATTTGGTGAGTTGTGATGATGTGTGCTTTTGTTTGTTTGGGCCCTGGCTGTGTTTGAGGTAATTCTCAACTCTGTCTTGGGGTTGCTTCTGGTAGTTGGTGGATAGCAGGCAGAGCTGGGGGACCAAGCCAGGGTTAGCCATGTTGTATGGCAAAAAGTGCCATAAGCTCAACCTCAAAAACTATCTGTCCAGCCCCTGATTACTCTGCTTCCCATATGTGTGCAAACTAGCAGCTTCACAACTTTGTCTGCCTTGATGGATGGAAACTTAATGTGGATGCAGTACTAGCAAAATTATATATATTAGACTTAAGTCTGATATTAACAGCCAGAAAATGGGTAGTAATTGAAAAAGCATCAGATAGAATGAAGTCAGTTGATCTCAATGCAGCCTGAGGCAATGCCACCCCTTCCCCAGCCCCAATAGGAAGGCTTCTTTCCTAGGCAGGGTATGTCTAACCAGGCGGGAGTCAAGAGACTACCAGTGTACACTGTCCATTTGGTTGATCATGTGGGTTGTTATTATTGGGTGATTAATAAGCTCAGGGTTGGAGGTTGCGTGGACGCCGCCACACTCTGCTGTCTCCCAGCCCCATGGAAGTTCCAGCCCACTGTGGGAGCAAGTGCAGTGATGTTGGGGCTGACTGGTGAGGTTCCTGAGATGGAGTAGCTTTGACGAGCTCTATTGATTTACTGGCCTTTAAGGTGGAAGTGGGCGGCTTATCCGTGGCCGTAAAATTGAAAAGAGGAATTGGAGTAATAGGCTTAGGAATGTAATAGGAAATAGCTCATCTGAAATAGCCCCTTCTGGTCTCTCTCAGACTACTTAGCGCAACAGTCAAAGCCTTCCTGGAGGTCGGGGACTTCTTCTGTTTTCCACATTGCCCTGTCTCCTGCTTAAACTCCATTGTTACCAGGCCTGCTTACAGGCCTCCCTGCCACCCTTCTCCTACTGCTGTTCTCTGTGTGTTGGTGTCCATTACCGACTGTGCATTTGACTGACCCAGTTGCTCCCTTTTTCAAAAGGGTACCAGTACTTCACCAGTTTAGTGCTTTCCTTACAACTGTTTGTCAAATGAGTGTCATTCTCTAGAATGGGAAAAATCATACTATCAATCTTATGTAGTTATTTTAATTCTCCCCTTTATTACTCCCTTACTATCATCATTGCTGCAGTGCCAGAGACATTTGTTGTAGTATGCTGGGTCCACATTTGAGGTGTACCAGAGGCTGGAATTGATTTGTGCCAGAGATCCACTGCGAACAGGGCAGGGGTTGAGGGAAGTGGAGAGGACATCCAGAGGTGGGTGCTGGGCACTCCCAGCTAGAGTGCTGTCTTTGGTCAGACAGGCATCGCCCACGAACCCTGTCCCAATATTCACCCTATTGGTACATCCCACTCTTGCCTTGCTTGTTAAGTAACCAGATAAGGGAGGTGTTTGGAAGATTATATGATCCACAGGCATACAAACTTTTTGTCAGAAAATTTAAATCTCAGCTGCTATTGATATTAGGATGCTTCTACACAGACAAAATAAATGGCCCTACTGCCTTATGTTTTAAATGTTCTCTTCAGTTTAATGAAGGAAGGAAAGTAATGCCATATTTTTTATATGCTGAGTTTTAGTTGAGGCTCTAGTTAACAATGTTTTGGAAATAGCCCTTTCTGGTTCCATCTGTGTGTTTTCCATCCGTTAGACTTCTGTAGTATCACCCTGATTTCCACATTTCTCAAAATGGCTTCACACTTCTCAAAAAGTCTTACAGATAAGCGTTTGAGACTGACTTAATGGCAACTGACCGTTGTGCCCCCTTTCATTTCTGAAAACTACTTGGGGATTAGCAGGGTTAGATGGCATTTACACACACACTCTGTGTAGCACACACATACACACACACGCACACAGCACACAGTAGAATGACACTGTCCAAGATGGAGGTAGTGAGTAGTGGGACAGATGAAAGATCCAGAACATTACCACAGCGGAATGTAACTTACTTGGGAGACTGCTGAAGGATGCACCTCCCTGTTTTTAGCCCGGCAGCCACATTCGGTCTGGGGAGAGAGTAGGCTACATAGAAAAACAGACAGTAGAGAGTAGTTACAGGTGATGGAATTTTAAGTAACATTTACACCAACCAACTATAATGCAGTATAATTTTTTTCCAAAGTGATTTATAGTTTGATGACTATGACTGATGGATTGGTCTCTTGGCAAGTCTTTATAAAATAAAGTAATTTATAGGAAATTATCCTCAGATGCATTTGTTTTCAAGTCTTCTTGCAGGTCTGTATAGTCTTGTTTGTGCAGCTGAAAAAGACCTGTATCAGTACCTTGACTTCTGTAGCTGTACTTTGCTATATATAAACACTTCAAAGTTTCCAAATGTGGAGGGCTTTCTTTGCATTCTCGTTTCTATTATTGTCATTCCTACGCACTTGTCCTTTTTTCCATGAAGCCCCTTTGGTCCCATCAACAGTTTATTCTGAGAGCATTCTATTTGCAGCCTCTGGCTTTGCCTGCAGAATTTGTATGGTGAGCCTGAAGCACAGGCAGATAAATTGCTTGAGGTTGCCTTTCTCCAGACTTGGAGCTGAATCACCGGCTGTGCGCTGATCTGGTACATTCAGCTCTGTGGCTCTAATTTTGATTCTACCTTTGAGTAGAAATCTTTGGCTGCTAGAGGTTTACATTCTCATACTCATGTGTTGTTTTATATTTTTAGTTTTCACACAGTTTCATATCTCAAGCTCTGTGGCCAAGTTCAAAGACTTCAAAGAAAACAGTTTTCTTACCCAAGTTTCTTTCCACTTCCAGCAATAAAATTCCTTGTCTGACAGATGTAAATCATTGTCAAATCCCAATTCACAAACTGATTACATTCCCATGGTTTGTTTGTTGTAAAACCAGTGGTTTAGAACTTGGATGGGTTTTCTAATGGAGAGAACAATTCAAAGAATAGTTGAATCTAACCCATAACCTTCCAGCAGTTTTGTTTTCTTTGCTTAAAACTTAGCTTTTCCCCATGTTTCCCTGTGGAAACCAAGGTGCCCTTGGTATTTTTAAGGAACAGAACATTTCCCTCAAACTTCCTGTCTCTCCCTCTTTATCCTGGGATTCAGGCAGGCGTATATAGACCTACAATGGAGGCTGGCTGAGTAATTCTACCAAGAAGTAACTTATTGAGAAAATACTGGCTAGTTCCTAGAATTGCTCCATAAAAGTTGGAGAAAAAAAGAACTATTGTGAAGACTAAAGAGCCGGTGAGATTGCCAAGGTCAGCTGGAGATGATTGGTTCCAGGCACACTGGCTCTATTACTCAACAAAGAGCACACTGGCTCCACACTGACCACAACCAGTGAACCCTGTTAGGTTGCTCCCAACTCTGCCATCTCAGCCGCCAGCTGCCTTGGGCACTGTGTTGGCTTGCCACTGCTCTTGGTAACCATTCCTGTTCCTACCTTTCTGTATCTTCAGCCTCAGCTGAGGCTTGGCCAGCCCGGCTGAAGGTATGTACTTGGTGTCTTACCTGCAAAAAGGATCTGGGTACAAGTTCAGCCATGCCTTGCTTGCCAACAAGTTGAACCTTCCGCACCTCAGTGCTTAGATGATGAATTTCCAAAAAGATCAAAAAGGAGTTTCAGATGTGGACTATTCTTCTTTTATTTGATGACCTGCTTTTGCTGTTTGTTTCACTTGGGGGGAATTTCTAAGGAATCTAGTAAAGCGCATTAAGTGAGCTTAATCTAATGATTTGCAAACTTGAAGACAGATGCCCAAAATGACTTTTAACAGTATGTTTAGTAGGAAAGAGAGATGAAGATTTATGTTCTTTATTTTGGTATAAAATGAAAATTTCGCAACTGACTCTTATAGTTGGAGCGCTTATATATTTTATTGATTCATTTTATCCTTACATTAAAAAAAATTACTTGCAGTACATACAGATAGAACTCCAGATTTCTGCTTGCTTATTTATATTTTCCACTGTGGAGGCAATCACTTTTTATAATTTAGTCCTTTTGAATACTTTGCTGTAGAAAAATGATTTAGAGTGTTTGGTGTTTATGGCTTTTTTCAGTTTGAGATACACATTAATCCCTATTAAGCAAGAAAGATGTTTCATTCTTTGACTCCCTTTCTAACTGCCTGCTTTCACTCTTCCAGGATAGTTCCATCTTGGCTTTATTTACTGTAAATATTTTTCATAGCTGAAAAATATTTCTCATAGCGTGCGAAGGGACACACTTAAAAAAAAAACAAAAATGTATCCATCCCCAAACTTATCACTTAAACACTTGTTCCTCAGTTTCTTTCTCTTCTGTGGTGACATTTGTTTTCTAGCCTTTGGTTTGGTTGTTCCCTCCTGGACTGTTTATCCCTGAGCCCATATGCACAGCTGTTGGCCTGGAATCTTCCTTCCTATTAGCATGGGACTTTTGCCTGTTTACGGGACAGACACCTCTTAGTTTCGTTTCTTTGTCGCTTGCCCAGCTGCTTCTTAGAGTGTATGTAATGGCATTTTAAAAATAGCCTTTGTGTATGAAATACTCTCTGGTCTCCCCCGTAGGACTGAACATCAAAACTGAATTCAAAGTTGGAAACTATTTTCCGTGAGCGTGTTGGCGGGTTGTCCCACCCAGGTCTTTGGCCTGGAATTTTGTTGAAATGCAGGATCTTTTCTGGATCTGGTCGCTTTATATGAATTTTGGGGGGAAGGGAAACTTTTTAGAATCTTGTTTATTTTGTGTATTGTTTGTGGGGTTAGTATGGACCACACCCCTATGTGCTCAGAGATCACTCCAGGTGGGGCTCGGGAACCATATGGGGGATGCCGGGATCGAACTTATCCGCTATGTGCAAGGCAAAAACCTTGCTGGGTGCTATTACTCTGACCCCAAGAATCTTGTATGATTTTTATTCATCATTCTATGCTTTGATTTCTTTTTGGCACATAGGAGGGTGGTGGTAGGAAGTGGTAGAGATGCGTGGACTACTTTTTCTTTCTCATTTGTAAATACTTCATTGGTCAGAAGCTTAAAACTTCTATATCTTCCTGCTACTTATTATTATTTGGAAGCCAACAGGTTTTATTTCTAGAGGCTCTCAGAGGAAGGGAAAGAGGGAGAGAAAGTGAGAAATTATGCGCTCAAGAGAGAACATTGGACTTCCAAAGTGGAGACAGTGGAAAAGATATGGATCCCAACCTTGTGGCAGGAAAGCACACACCTCAAGAGGAAAGATGCCGACCACACATGTGCGGGGTCCAGCCATGTTCTGGGCCATGTGGTCTCAAGCTGTACATTGGACTCTAAGCGTGCATATGCGTGCCTCCAATTTGCTAAGGATTAAAAAGACCAGCTAGATATTACAGTGGTTACGTAGCTTGCCTTATGTTTAACTCAACCCATTTGATCCCCAGTACCACATGACCCCTCCAGTAATAAGAGTGGCTCCTGATGCACAGAGCCAGGAGTAGCCTTTAGCTTTAGGTACGCCCAAACCACATCCTCTAAATGAGTTTACTAATTTTTTTTTCTTGGAGATTTTGCTTTATTCTTTGGAAACATTTATTCTTTGCTTTATTTCATTTTTCAGTTTCCAGGGCTCATAGCTGGTAGTATTCAGGGACCTACTCCTGCTTAGTTCTCAATGATGTTCTAGGCAGTGCTCTGGGGCCATTAACACAAAGCCTGTGATCAAACTTGCTAAACATGTGCCCCAGCCCTTTGCACTATCTTTCTAGAAACATTTTTTGTTACTAACCCTTCTATATGAACCCCAAACAATCTCATAATCTTCATGATTATGAGATGAATTTCTTGGAGCTTTTTTCTCTTGTTCCTAACAGTATTTCTGTTCTATATGATCCTATAACTAACTTTGGCTTTCATGGAGGCAGGCTTCTTTCTGGCTGAAGGACCTCGGGGACTGAGTCAGGACTGGATGTCAGCTCATCCCGGACACCAGGAATGTTTGTGTCTTTCACTTCCCCCTTGAGGTTAATAATAATAACTATTATGTGTATGTGACTTCCCCCCGCCCATTCCCACACTTGCCTTTGTTTCCCTAAAGTTTTCTCACACATATATGATGATTTTTTTAGTACGTTTAAGGGTAGGACTAAACCCTGATTGGAAAACAGTAAGCAGGAGCATGGCAGAGCCTGGCAAGCTACCGTGTCGTTTGATATGCCTGATACCAGTAAAATTATAACCTCATTCCGACCTGATGGAAATGGTCTTGAGCTCTATATGTTCCTGGAGCTACATGCCCTTCGGCGCTCTACTTGCATAGAGACAGGAGATATGGAGATGTGGCCGTGCCCGCTCGAGCAAATCGATGATGGAACTGGAGACAGTGATACAGTGACAGTGTGTGAGCAGTCTCACTGGTCTCTCTTGTCAATGGGTCCCTTAGGGCTGACTGCCTTATCAGAAGCCTCACTCTCCCCTTCATGTTGGTAATTCTACATCTCTTTCCTTGGCTGCTTGGTTTTTCTAACAGTCTTTTTAATACCCACTGGCCACTGTTTTAGGAAGACTCTCAAGCGAAGGACTAACTCTCTCTTCAGGAGTGTTTACATCCTCTGGAGTACTCCTGTCAGTGGGACATCTTCAGCCATCACTCTTCTGTGTCTGAATCTAGGTAGACTGGCCCTTTTCTTAAAACTGTTATTAAATTAGAAAAATTTTAATTTTATTTTTATTAATGCTGGTCCAGAGACTCTCAGCCATGGGGCAGAGCGGTTCCTTGCTCTCCTGTGCCCAGCCGTTCATGAGACGGTCGGGAGGCATGGTGGGTTCCAGCCTTGGCCCACCACCCCGCAGACTCACAACAAGCCAGAAGGCCCCCCCCCCACCCACTCCATGGGCCGCCATTTTCCACATTGGACTTCCCTCTCTTCAGAACTCCACCCAGCCGACCAGCCCATCACAGCCGGATCATCGACACCCACCCTGGAACAGTTACTTCCTCAATCCGGCCCAGGTATGCTGGTCCAGAGACTCTCTCAGCCATGGGGCAGAGCGGTTCCTTGCTCTCCCTGTGCCCAGCCGTTCATGAGGCAGTCGGGGGGCATGGTGGGTTCCAGCCTTGGCCCACCACCCGGCAGAACCTCACAACAAGCCAGGTGGCCCCCACCCACTCCATGGGCGCCGCCATTTTCCACATTGGACTTCCCTCTCATCAGAACTCCACCCAGCCGACCAGCCCATCACAGCCCGGATCATCGACACCCACCCTGGAGCAGTTTCTTCCTCAATCCGGCCCAGGTATGCTGGTCCAGAGACTCTCAGCCATGGGGGCAGAGCGGTTCCTTGCTCTCCCTGTGCCCAGCCGTTCATAGAGGCAGTCGGGAGGCATGGTGGGTTCCAGCCTTGGCCCACCACCCGGCAGAACCTCACAACAAGCCAGACGACCCCCACCCACTCCATGGGCGCCGCCATTTTCCACATTGGACTTCCCTCTCATCAGAACTCCACCCAGCCCGACCAGCCCATCACAGCCCGGCTCGCGCGGCTGCTAACGACCGCGGTTCATCAATAAGGCTTTATTTGGAGGTGTTTATAAGTATGCCTCCCGCGCGCCAAGCCTAGCAAGCTGCTCGTGTTGTATTTGATATGCCAAATGCCAGTAACAATTATATTAGATCATTCTCATGACCTAATATAATGGTTTGAGGCTCTTTATGTTCCTGTCCCAAGCCGTGCCCTTGGCTCTACAGCATGTGACAGGACATATTGAGATATTACTGGTGCCGCTCTAGCAAATAGATGATTAACGGGAAGATCGTGATCGTGATTTTTTTTATTAACATTTTTACCCTTAAAGAAAGCTGGGAACGCTCTTCATTAAAGCCCCAGTACACATGGCCTTAGGCTGCCCTGCCCACAGCGCACCTTCCGGTGTGGGCCTCACTGCCCAGTTTTTCACAGCCTGATCGAGGTTCCAGACACCATCAATCCACTTCTTGACGCCTGAGGCTCTAGACCCTGCCAAGCCACTTTCCAAACAAGTGGGATATAGTTCCTCAGAGCTCCATCCAAGAAAACCTGATCTTCCCCTTTAAGTTTCAGCAGTAAATGCTTGAGTTGAGAGCCTTCTACTGAGACTATACCACCTACACGGTAAAGCCTGGCAAGCTACCAGTGTTTTAATTACCAGTTATGCCAAAAATTAGTAACAATTATGGACCTCAGTTCCATGACCTGAAGAATGGTTTCGGCTCCTCCTGTCCCTGGAGCAAGCAGATGCCCTTAAGTTACACTTGCTTGTGACAGGACTCATGGAGATGTTGCTAGTGCCCACTCGAGCAAATCGATGAATGGGGAAGACAGTGACAGTGAAATTTACCTTTTAATTTTGGCACTGTGATTTACAAAGCTATTTATAGTTGAGTTCAGGTATGTAATTTTTTAACACCTATCCTGTCATGGGTGCCAACTCCCCCCCCACGTCAGTCCCCCAATTTTCCTTTCACCTCCCTTGCCTTCCCCAGTCTACCTCCTCAACAAGCACAGTTTTAAGTTTGGTTCTTAGAGTTTTGGTCTCATGCTTCAGTTGTGTTGGTCCTAAGGGGCAGATATGTTTTGCCATCACCTCCTACCCACCTGCATGTCTGGGATCCCGTGCTGCACCCCCCTCATCCCACACCCTGCTACCCTCCATCTTCTTATACCCCACTCCCACACTTCACTTTCCTTCCCATAGATTGACCCTCTTAGGTTGATCATTTGCTAAGAACAAACCTGGTAGGAGGTTTGTAGGAATTTTTGACTCTAAGGAAAGATCTGGAAATTTACTCGTTATTGTTCTTTTTAAAAAAATTTTGTTATCACCACTGTGAGATACACAGTTACAAAACTGTTCATGATTAGGTTTCAGTCACACAGTGTTTCAGCGCCCATCCCTCCATCAGTGCCCATGTCCTACCATTAATGTCCCCTGATTCCTTCCCACCCCCAGCTGCGTCTATGGCAGGCTCTGTCTTCTCTCTCTCCCTCCCCCCCCTCTCTGTCTGTCTTTCTCTCTCCTCTTACACATTGTGGCTTCATATAGAGATATTACTGGTGCCCGCTCTAGCAAATAGATGATCAACGGGAAGATCGTGATCGTGATCGGTGAATACATACATTTACAGGTTATCATGTATATCCCTTTTGCCTACATTCAATGCTCAGTTCTAGACTGGTAATATTATTTACAACAATTAATTACCATCTTGGTCCCTTCTCTGTCTTACCTAACCTCTGACTCCCACACTCTTGTGGTCGATTCCATCCACTGACAAGTCTGGAGCTTTACTCTTTAAAATGTGTCACATAAACTCTAAATACCTGTAGGGCTGGCCACAATGTGTAAAATAAGAGGCAGAGAGATGCAGAGACAGAGAGAGAGACAGAGAGAGAAAGAGAGGAAACTGGGGTACCTGCTATTAAGGCAGCATGGGGGTGGGCAGGAGAGGGTGGGGTACATTGGTGGTGGAAATGGGGCACTGGTGGAGGGATGGGTGCTGGTATACTGTATTACCAAGAACCAATTATGATCACCTTTGTAATTGTATGTTTCACTGTGGTATAATAAAAATTAAAAAAAAATAAAATAAAATGTATCACAAGGATCCTTCCTTCTTTCCCAACACTGTCTCCATCCCGCGTCTCCATCCAACTTCTGCTGTTGTGTCTGAATTCGCCTTCCTTTGATGCTCTGTTCTATTTGTGCTAGTTTTGCACAGTCCTAGTAGTTCTGATAATAAGAGTTTGTTGTCTTCTCCTCTACTGTGTTGTGAAACTTCACTCACTGGCCACATCTGCTTTCTGTCTTCCACTTATTTTCCTCATGAAGTTGCTTCCTTTCCATTCTCTTCCTGTGAGTTTGTGTCTCCTTCTTGCTCAGTCCTTCAGTAGAGTTTTTAAGAGAATAGAGTTAAACACGTGATTGGTATCTGCCACATTCAACTGACATTCTCTATGAAATTTTGGGATTTCTTTCTTCAGTTTGGGTACATGCTTGCCGAGTTCATGAAATTAGAATTCATTTGATTCCTCTGTTGTGGATTATATTTACTACATGCTTTACTCCATTCAGAAGTTCTTACTCTCAAAAGCAGCTAGAATATTTGTTTTCATTGAAAACAAGAGGAAAGGGTCTTGTTTCTTTATAAAAATATAAATTCTTGTCTGATCTCATACCCAGTTGTAAGAATTTTACAATTTTCAGCATTGTAGAGAAATGACCTTGATCTCTTGAGGTTTTCCATGACCGTAATTCCAGTTGGGTCAGTCTTTCTTAGATATTTTTACCAATTTGACTTGAGTTTTGTCAAGGTAGAAAAGATTCCTTTCTAAGAGCCATCCTCTCCATTGGTTCCCCAATATACTCTGTTGGAGTATTAAACTTTCATTAGGCATATTTATAGATTTTTGTAGATGAATGTTGGACATGACAGTTAAATCTCCAGAGAGACTCAGAGTATCTCTGGCAAAATGCAAAGGTTTTATAATATGCCAAAGACTTACATAATTGAATCTGTTGACACCAAAGCAGAACTAGGAGTAAATATCTCTTTAGATTTTTCCTTAAATTTTATTAGTACACTAATTTTTTTGTAACAATTGATTGAAAAATAGTTTCATGTGGGAGATGTAGGTCAGTAGTAAAGTACTTGCCTTTGCATTTTCGAGACCCTTGTGTTTGATCCTCAGAGCATGGGATCGAGATAAAAAATAAAAAATAAAAATAATCTTTTTGTGTATTATGAAGATATATCACAGATTACTGTAAAATTACTGTGGGCCTTATTCAGCCATGATGAAACAAAAGGGAGTCAATCCAAGTTTGTGAGGCTTTGTGTCTTGTAGATTTTAAATGAATACTGGGGAATCTGATAAAAGAATCTAATCTAGTATTAGCAGAATATTTTTTTAAAAACTGTTTACCTTCACATGGTAGAACTAATATTTTTCTGTTTCAGGCAGTCATATTTTTGTTGATAAATCATGGCTGGGAGTATGTTGAGACTCTGAGAGGAAACATTTTTCTCTTTGAAGATTTCGTATTTTCCTCATGCTAGGCAGAGAGCACCAGGCATCTGTATTGTGCTAGAACTTACTAGAAGTGTCACTGCCTCTGACTAACAAGCAGGAAGTACTTCTGTCCTTAAAACCAAAATAGATGCTCTTTCTCATTATCATAACTCAGATGATCATCTTTTTTAATGAGATGGTTGCATCCCTGTGTTTTTTCACAGATTTAATGATCAGATTATTTAATGAAGAGCTTGGAGGAAAAGAGCGTTAAGATAGATAATGGAAATTTTACTAGAAACCAACGCACCAATAGCTGTTTTTTTCCCCGTATTCCCATCTTTGGTTTTTCATATATGATTTTTGGTGATTGTCTTATTTTAACATGTTTGTACATCTTTAAATTTCTAATGGTCCTTGAATTTTAAAAAGATCACCAGGAGAGAAAAACAATTATTTGCAAGAAGAATCGAATGTATCAGGATTTAGGTTTATTGTGTATAGTCTAACTTTGCTTTAGACTGACTCTCACAGAAAACATTTGTGTACTAATGTAGCAGTTGGAAGGAGAAAAAAATGGCTTCTTTGCTAATTTTTTGCCTGTTCCTTCTGCTTGTGTTGTAAGTGGGACAAAGGAAAATGAGAAAATAGAAGTGATTTAGGGAAAATAAGGTCATATATAAAAATGCCTTGTTAATTTGAAATAGCATGATGATGTTAGTTACTATTGCAGGGACTAAACTTAAAGTGGAAAAAAAAAAATTTCCACATTCAATGAAAAAAATTGCAGGGGAGAGGTGGAAGGAAAAATAACTTGAATAAGAAAAAGTTAAGAAACCAGGAGGTGGAGAGATCTTACAGGGACTTGCCTTGCATGCATGCGGCCAGCCCCAGCTTAATCTCTAGTACTGCATTGTCCCTGGAGTACCAATGGGAGTGACCCCTGAGCACAAAATCTATCATTGGATGTGATAGATCCAATGATAGATTTTGGACCAGCCTCCTCCTCCCCACCCCTACCATAAAAAAAGAAAACAAGAATATCATCCATGGGGAGTTGGCATCCTACTTTCATGTGTGAAAATTCAGTAGTTCTTCTGTTTCCTATTTGTATTATTACTTTAAAAGCATTTTATTTATCAGTTAACAGGAAAGTAAAAAGTAATTGGACAGAGAAATCTCATCTGGAGGTGAGGTTCCTAGAGAGGCTGGGGGCATGTGACTCACTAATTCTAAATAATGTTCTGTGAGTTCCTGGAAGTATATGCCATGCACAACTCATCTAATTCCCTTACATTTGAGGGAATTGTTCAAGTCTGCGTTCGTCCTGTTGGTTGCCTTGGCGTTATTTACCCATTTTACAGATGAGGTGTAGAGGCTCGCCCATAGCACTTGCCTCTGCCATGGGAAAGTCCCCACTGAGCTGCTTTGGGACTCATCCCTCCATTTCTGGGGATTCTGCACATCATGGCAGGTGGCACTGTGTACTCTCTGTCTGTTTTAGAAGTGGCTTATTAAGTCCTAGTGACCATCCTCAAATGAGTTGAGCTCCCCAACTCCCACCTGCCAGGTTTGGAGGCTTGGGTCCATTTGTGCTGAATGGTTTCAGCTGGACTCTCCTTACCTGATGCTGTGTGAAGGAAGCCACAGCCCCTCTCTCGACCCAGTGTCTGGGTTTGGAGCCTGTGCAGCTCCGTGGCTTAGACATTATCTGCAGTCTGGCCTTTATGCTTTGGCATTTTTTTGTTTTCCAAAACCATTGCTGACTTGAAGGAGGGCCAGTTTGGTGCTCTGACAGCAGTGAGGTGTGACTCCCGAGAAATAGCAGGAGAGAGTGGGGACGCAATGGAAGCAGAGAAATGTCCCCTAAGACACAACCTGCAGCCTTCTGAGTGTAAAAAGCAGAGCCTCCAGCTTCCCAAGCTGCCTGTCTTGACCTCCAAAGCCAGCGACCCTGCTACCAGCGCACACACGACCCACACCCTCTCCTTTCTTCCTGTTGATTTTTTTTCTGCTCAGATCCTCTTTCTATTGGGCTCAAGACCAGGACCTATAATCTGGATTTCACTTTTGTTCTGGAGCCACACCCAGCAGTGCTTAGAGCTTCTCCCTGGTTATGTGCTCAGGGATCACTCCTACAGGGATGTAAGGGTTAAACCTGGACCCCACATGCAAAGCAAACAAGCACCCTAATGCCCTGTAGTATCCCTCTGAGCCCTGAATTTCCAGGGTTTATTTATAGCTGTGATTTTATCTCTTTTTTTTTTTTTTGGGGGGAGGTAATATCCTCTCAAGCAGTGCCAAGGGGTCTGAGGGCCACTCCTGAAAATATTCGACTGGACCAGCTGGGTGCTGTGATGGCTGGAGGCCCACCAGAACCAGAGAATGGTGCTAGGGCAGTGCCATTTGGGAATCAGATTTAGCCTCATGCATGTGAGGCATGTCCCCTGCTCGCTGAACTGTCTCCCCTCTCCTTCACGCCTTTTCTGGTTTGACCTTAAGGAACTTCTTCCTTTCAATTCTCCGAGTGTTGCTTTGATAGTCATTCCCGCTCGCTTCTCCTGTGGGTGACAGAAGCTCAGCTTCTGCCCAGTGTCCAGAAACCCATCTACCTCTTCTCCTCCGTTGGTGTTCTCTGTTCCAGCAGAGCAAAATCAGAGATGATCCCATCACTGCACAGAGATGAAGCTCTTTAGCATGCGCTGACAAGAGGATTACCTTTGAGCAAAGAAATCATTCAGTGTGGCTAGAATTGAAACTGGAAATCTCCATCTCATTTAGTATCTTAGTCCTTGAGGTGTCTGAGAAGCAGCCATTATAAGGTATAATAACTGCATAGTGATACTGAGAGCTATAATGAGGTATGGAGCGGATTATTTTTTGAAGCATACACCCCGCTGTTTTTTTTTAAGTGGAATGCCCCAGATTTTATATAAAGAAAACATCGCATTAAATACAATGCCTGTCTTTCTTTCAACATTTTGTTTAGAAATGTGCCTTTTAAGTCAATTGTGGCAATGACTTCAATGGGGGAGATTATGATATCACAGAAGACTTGGAATGGGAGATAGCAGAACTAATGATTGTTGACTTGGAGTGTTTATTTTGGAGAGAATTCTTGGCATTTTTGTCCCACAAAAGCCTAATAAGAATTTGTTGGAGAGGAGGGAGAGCTTTAATGCATTTGTTGAGGATTAATGTTCTTGTCGAACATTTGTGTAGGGAATATATTATGGATTGTACCGTAAATACAGTAATTAAAAAGCTGCACAGTAAACACTTTGTGGACTGGCATAAATATATTCCTTTCCTCTTCCTTCATGGCTCACAGTCAAATGAGTAGTGTTCATTTTGGCCTCAGCATTCTTCAATCAAGAATAGAAAGAAGGATTACTATCTCAGAAATGTGCTTCTTTCCCAACATATTGTTGATCTGGCACACAGACACAGACTTGATATTTTCAGGATCAAGTTATTTTTCAACAGTTTATAAAAATTTCCCATATCATATACCAAATACACCACTGTTTCTCTCTTTGGGAAACTTTATTGTTAAACTTATTTCCAAGGGTCTGTTAAGGGTTTGATCCCTTGTGGAAGGAAGGAAAGAAGGAAGGAAGGAAGGAAGGAAGGAAGGAGGGAGGGAGGGAGGGAGGGAGGGAGGGAGGGAGGAAGGAAGGAAGGAAGGAAGGAAGGAAGGAAGGAAGGAAGGAAGCAGCAAGAAGGAGAGAAAGGAAGAAGGGTGGGGCTGGGGGAGGGGAAAGGAAAGTAATTTACAGACATGATTGAATTGTACTACTGTGGAATGTAAAATGTGTTCAATAGGATTAATAATACCTTGGACCTTTTGTGTCCAAAGAAGTAAAGTGATGAATAGTATGACTGTGTGTTTGGACAAAACCAGACCTGCAACTGAGTGACTTCCAGCATCTTCAAGGAAGCTACCTCTCTGGTCTCCTGCTGTCTGTTGCGGGAGGTTGCGCCTGGACCTCTGCTCTCTGAATGCATGTCTGGAAGGTGACAACATGTCATTCCCATAATGGCGTCCAGCTGGCACTGAAGGAGAGAAGCAGTCGATATAACGGGGCAATTTCTATTTCTTTGTATGCTCGAATGTGACTCCCTGCCTGTTTTCCATTAAAAAGGCATCTGACTTTCATGTCTTTTCATTATTTCTGAATCCTTTTACTTAACACCCATTATTGATGAGCTCCTCAAGATGTCCCTCACTGAAGAGGAGAGTAAATGTAACTGGACACTGCTGGCTACCTGGCTTTCAGTCACTGAAGATGAGAAACGGAGAACTCGAAAGACTTTCTGGTTACCCCTTTAATTGGCTTCTTTTACCTTTGTTGTGAAATCCCTTAGGGATTGGTTTCTTTGCTTTGTTACTTGCTCTATAGCCCAGATCCTCAGACCCAGGATAAATAGCCTGGTCAGGGGGCGCTGATGGCTTGGGAACCATCTCAGTATTGATGGACTTCAATGATGACAATGTGTACTTTATTGGGAATTTAAAGATTCTGTCCCATTGGAAACATCTCTGTAGATGTTTGTGCTATCTGAAAGGGTGCAGAGTATTGATGAGCACAGATGGCATTTGAAAAACAGAAACTAAGTTCTCAAGCTTTTCTCCACTGCATTCCAATTTTCTAATGAACCCTTGGTGTTGATGGAGGGCTTTCCAGGTATGGAGTCGCTCTGCTGCTTCTGGGGTATCCAAAACCCTAGCTCGAAGCATGGAGCGGGCTGACAGCCCTGCTGTTGAAGGGGATAATGCTCAGAAAGCTCAGCAACAGGTTCCACTGCTGACAGCCTGGTCCCACGACTTGCCTTTACTGAAAAAGAAGCAGAGGGCCCAGGAGACAGGGCAGCAGGTAAGGCACTTGCCTTGCACACAGTTGGTCTAGGTTCAGTTCAAGCCACCTTATATGGTTCCCTGAACCTAGCCAGGGTGATCCCGGAGCATAGAGCCAGGAGTCAGACCTAAGCACAGCTAGATATAGCCCTCCCCTTGAGAGAGAGAGCGAGAGAGAGAGAGAGAGAGAGAGAGAGAGAGAGAGAGAGACAGACAGACAGACAGACGATCCCACTCCCTGGCCCTCTGTGGCTATTGTAGTGTCTGGGGATAGCACATGCTTGGCCGTGGTGCTTGCTGTCATTTTAATTGTGAGCTTCTTGCATATTCCAGTTGTTACCCTTGCATGGGGAGTGGGGATGGGTTCCTGGCTCAGTGTTTGCACATTTTTATTTTGTGATGCTCTTCTGAATTTTGGTTTCTTCAGTTTATG
Source organism: Cryptotis parvus (assembly GCA_021461705.1). Classification (NCBI taxonomy): domain Eukaryota; kingdom Metazoa; phylum Chordata; class Mammalia; order Eulipotyphla; family Soricidae; genus Cryptotis; species Cryptotis parvus. Next base: position 19,202 of record JAJIBD010022949.1, read on the forward strand.
AAAATTCACAGAGCTGGTCTATGCTTCTCTGTTTATGTTCTTCTTCAATGACATGTTTTGTTTTTAAATCAATTTGATGTCTAATCTCCCCAATACAGAACTTTTTTTTTTGCCTTTCCAGCTTGTAGGGCTTTTGGTGGATTAGTTAACATATTCCTACAATAGTCAGACGATGGCTGTTTCTTGTGTAAGGAAGAGCGAGATGAAGGGTTACTGCGCATTTATTGTGTGCATTCGGTGACCCAGGGTGCTGCCTCTGAAGGAAGTGACCCGCTCTTCTGTTCCCCCTTCAGTCCAGGATTCACAGTCTCCTGGCCGGCGCTGTAGTCATGGGGAGACTCCATCCATTCCCTTGACACTGAATCAGTCACTCATAAACCTGGCTACCTGGAAACCTGGTCCTCATTTGCATTTTAATGGGGTCAAGTGCAGTCAAGTTCCTAAACTTCCATTTTGTTTCTTTTTTTCCCTTTTCTCTTTCTTCCTACCAAAACTGGCCATCTTGTCTCTACTGAATACCTGGAGACCTCAAGAGCCCCCACTTAGGTGCCTGTGGTCACTATGAGCAGACGGTGCCCAGAGGCTGACTGTCATCCCGGCAGCTCGTGTACATAGGTTTTGCGCTCGCGCTCTTTCCCTTTTCATTGTGACTATTTCAGGGTGTGGAGCTCGCAGAGACAAGATTTAAATGTAGGAGATCAGATCACTCTCAGGTCAATTTTTAATATTAAGCAGTGAGACCTGCTGTGTAAATCAGGATTTTTATAATCCCATTTTAGGACTAGAAGTATGTATCCCTAGCCTCTCCGTACTGTTTCAGCAACTGGCATGAGTAGGCTTTTCACGTTTATTAAATATATATGTGTATTTTTTCAGTTGTTCTCTCCCTTTCCCTCTACTGTGATGCTCAGGGATTAGTCCTGCTGGTGCTTAGGGCACCACGTTCAGTGCAGGGGATCGAACCAGGGTTAATTATTTGAGGCCATGCCTTAACCCCTACACTGTCTCTCCAATTCCTCCATGTTTACTTTGGGGGAGGAGGGGGGGCCTCTGCAGAGGCGCTGGGAACCTTGGGGGCTGCATCCAGCTGTGCTCTGGAAGCTAAGTGCTGCTGGGATTGAACTTGGAACTGTGAGCTGGCCAGGCATGATCTTCAGTTCCTTTGTACCTCGACCGCCCAGACTCGTCTCATTCTGATACTTACACAGTGCTCCCTGGGGCTTCCTGCAGGGTTCACACTAATGCTCATGGAGGGTTGCAGGCCTGCCTTCTGTGCCTCTCCCCATGTCTCTAGCTGCCGTGCTCAGTCGGGGATCACACCCGTTAGTGTTCATGCTCATACACTCCGGACACTGCACCACTGAAAATCGCATGTCGCTCCCAGGGTCTCATTGCCAGACCAATAACAGAGTAGCCTGGAACCTGGCTCAGTGCAGCGGCATCAGTCCTTGGGATCGAACTCACGACCTCACACTTGTGAGGCAGGTGCTTCGCCACAGAGGTCTCTCCTGGCAGCCCCATGGGCTTTTTGTTTGTTGTGAAGTTTTCCTTCTTTCATCATGATATAGCTATTTCAAACAATAGCAGTCCTATGAATGAAAACCGTTTCGCATAGCTTTAATTCCTCTGAAAGAAAAAATGGAAGAAAGAGTTTCAGAGTCTGTCCTCGTTGAATATGTATCAGAGGCGGCACCTCTCAGGTCTTCACTTTTCATTCCTTTCCTGGTGACTTACGGTGTCTCCCAGCTTGTGAATTTCCGCAGTAATGGACTTGGGGCCACATAGGCGCATAGTGAGACACCTTTCCTTTTTGTCCTCATCCTGGTGAACTTAGAATTGAGTGTTGTCTTTTGTAATTCTAACCAGAGTTTCTCTCACTCATTTGTTTCTCTTCTTAGACTTAGTCTTGGATCTGCATTCTAGATGTTTCTTTACTCCTGGGCCCCTGCTGGATGGTGCTTGTGGAACCGTGTGGTGGCAGGGATCGAAACCAGCGATCCTGCATGCAGAGTATGAGCTCCAGGCATTTGAGCCTTTCCCCTGGCTGATCACTGTTTATGTTGCTTCTGTTTGAACCTTTAGATTCTTTGCTTCAGATCCGGGGGTGCAGTTTGGCTTAAATCCAGGTGTCTGGGCAAATTCCCCCACAGTCCTTTGTGAGTTCGTGCCTACTCATGCCCATTGGGAATCCTGTTTCCCATGCAGTTCGTTCTCTCTGCTTGGTGGCATAGTTAGCTTCACCTTCAAGCCCTCACCCAGACAGTTGCTTCTAAAAGAAGACAGATTGTTAGAAATAGAAGAAGGCAGAGCAGACAGGGGGCAGGCATCAGCCAAGCTCTGCCTTTACGTATTGCCTTAGATGACTCCTAGGCCTTCTCCTTAGACTTTCAGCATGGGTAGTTTGCCTGGTGAATGTCATGGGCAGATATTTCTCCTTGGTACTGAGGAAAGGAAGCGGTCTGTAACCCAAAAAGTCTAAATCTCACTCTTGCCCTTTTCTTGACCCTTATCCATGGCTTTTGCATTTTAATTTTTTGGGGGTGGGGAGTTGGGGAGTTGGGCCACACCTAGTGGTGCTCAGGGGTTTACTTCTGACTTTGTACTCAGGGATTACTCCTGGAGGAGTTTAGGGGAACCTTATGGTACTGCGGTACCGGGATTGAACCTGGGTTGGCCATGTGCAAGGCAAACTATACCTACCTGCTATGCTATTTCTGTGGCTCCAGTTTTTATATTTTTAAAGGTTTACATTTTAAATACTCATGTAAGTAAGTGACTCAATTTCACCTCTTCTCCCTGAGTTCTGAAAATATTTATGATCTGGAACATATTATTTAGAAAAGATTTGCTTCTTCCTGCTATAGAACAAAGTTGGAAGGTATGTAGGTAATATGGTAGAACTGAGACAAATTATTTAGTGACATGCAAAAAATCCTAATTCCACATTCAGGGCTCTTGGAACGCTAGCTAATTTTTTAAATTAATATTTTATTATACCACTGTGAGATATACAATTACAAAGATGTTCATGTTTGGGTTTCGGTCATACAGTGCTCCAGCACCCATCCCTCCACCAGTGCCCATTTCCCAAAACCAATGTCCCCACTTCCCTCCCCCATTGCCCTAGCCTGCCTCTATGTCAGGTTTATTATCTCTTCTCTCTCTCTCTCTCTCTCTCTCTCTCTCTCTCTCTCTCTCTCTCTCTCTCTCTCTCTCTCTCCTCCCTCCTTTTCTTACATATTGTGGTTTGCAATACATACATTTAGAGGTTATCGTATGTATCTTTTTGCCTATGTTCAATGCTCAGTTCTCAGCTGGTCTTATCATTTTCACGATTATTAGCACACTTATCTGTCTTACCTTATCTGTCTTACCTAACCTCTGACTCCCACGTTTGTGATATACCAGGTTTTGAGATATCGCACGAGCACTTTGAGGATGACTGTGGTTGTGTTGCGCAAGGTTTTCCGGTCTCTTAGAGTCTGTAGGGGGAGCAGGTGAAGACCAAAACCTGTTCCCCTTCCAGGACGCCCCATCAGCCTAGCACAGGGCAGGCAGGCAGAAACTCCGCCCTGCGCCTGAGTACCTGGTGTCTGGCCATGAACCTTAGAAGCAGTTCTGGGTGGGACCGCCAGACCTTTGTGGAGGGGACTGCCCAGTGAAGGAGGAAGTCCCAGCTTCAGCTCCCTGAAAGCCTGGTTGGCGTCTCCCGGAACTCTAGTTAATTTAAGTGAACAGCTCCCCGCCTCTTGCACCTGAGATTAGTTCTGCTGAAGTGATATGGGAGGTCCCCTATCACTTCAGTGACCCCATGGCATTGCCTACTTTGGGAAATACGGCTCTGAAGCTTTCAGAGGGTTCCCAGCTACAGAGTGTGACGTTGTTCAGCTCATGAGAAGTGTTTCTGTTCAATTGGACTGACTTCTTCCAAGAGCTCTCTGGGGGAAACCAGTGCCCCCACTCTCTGTTTGTTGGGGGAGGGGTGCAAACCAGGTTTACTCCTAGCTCTGTGCTTAGTGATCATTCCTAGTGGGACTTTGGAGACTGCATGGGGTGCTGGGGATTGAAGCTGGGTTGGCCAAGGGCCAGGCAAGCGCACTGCCTGCCGTGCTATCACTGCAGCTCCTTAACCCCATTTCTAGGTAAGCCTCATGGTTTACAGTACTGTTATACTGTTAGCGACATTTTGGTGCATGTATCATTCCAACACTACACCTGCCACCAAAGTGTCTCCTTCCTACCACCAGTGACTACATGCCACTCCCGTCCCTTCTCCTGCTTCACCCATAAGTCTCGTTCTGAAAGCAAGTCTGCAGTGGGATGCTTTGGTCTTTCTTGTTCCCTTACCAGGTAAAGCTTGGTTTTGCTCTTAACCTTCCAAGACACCAGACACCTGCAGACCACTCATCCTCAAAGCCAGGTGGCTGAGCCCATTGTCGCTGTCACTATCATTGGGGCCTTTCCTGGTGAAGGAGAGTGAGTGACGCCTTTCAGAAGTGGAGCAAGATGATCCCTGAAAACTGTTACTGGAACGCACCTTCCCAGAATCTCAGCCGGTTCTCATCCTCTGGTGCTTTTGGCCATTGTGGTTTGGTATTGAACCAAATTCCCTGGTTCAGTGCTTTAACAACTCATTTATTTTCTGTGGTCTGTCTCCATCTCCATCCCCATCCCTCCCCACCTCCACTCTGCCCGTTGATGCTGCTGTTATTGAGAAGACTTGAGGTCCTGAATGCTGGTTAGGGGCTCTGGTGCTAATCAGGGGGTCATTATTCCTGGCTAGGGTGCCACTGCACTTGCCACACAGGTCATGTACCCAGTGTAACCACAGCCACTGTTTCAATGCCAGGGGTCTCCAGAAGCAGAGATGGCGATGCCACTCCTAGTGCATATGGGTGGCCCCAGTGTCGTGGTGTGGCCGTCCCATTGTTGGTCACCACCTATTGCTAAATCAATCATCAGTCTTTTTCTTCTTTAATTTTTTATTGAATCACCGTGAGAGAACATTACAAAGCTCTCCTTGTTTGGGTTTCAGTCATACAGTGTTCTGACACCCATCCCTCTACCAGTGCCCATTTCTCAGCCCCAGGGTCCCCATTTTCCCTCCCTTCAGCCCCCACAACTCCCCTCAACTTGTCTCTATGGCAGGTACTCCTCCCTCTCCCTTTCCTCTTCTGCTCCTTCTTGTCCTCCTCCTCTTCCTCCTCCTCCTCCTCCTCCTCTTCCTTCTCCTTATCCTTCTTCATCATCTCCTCCTTCTCCTTCTTTCTTCTTCCCCCTCCTTTCTCACATTCTGGTTTGTAATACAGACACTGAAAAGTTATCATGTGTATCCCATTACCTGCTTCCAACACTCAGTTCTGGTCTAGCTGAAGTTAGACTTCAACTATCCCATTACCTGCTTACAATACTCAGTTCTAGTCTAGCTGAAGTCCTAGCTAGTCTAAGCACACAGTTATTATCCAGAATGGTCATTTGCAGCTGTCATTGTTATAGTGGTTCCTTCTCTATCCTAACTGCCTTCTTCCCCAGCTCTTGAGGCAGGTTTTAACCGTAGGCCACTCCTTCTGGCCCTTGTTTCTACTGTCCTTGGGTGTTAGACTCATCTTATGGATTCCTTTTTTATACCCCACAAATGAGCACAAACATTCTGTGTCTGTCCCTCGTCTTCTGACTCAAGCCATCATCACTCTTTACTTGTCATTCTCAAGAAGCACAAAAAATAACTGAATCAAGAAGAGGAATTTTTATTGGCTTGAAAACAGCTTAAGTTGGGAAGGACACAGCAAAATTGGCCAGAAAACAGCTTCAAAGAGAGGGAGCAGAGGGTCTGTTCTGCCCAGCAGGGATACAGTGACTTGATAGTTTATCTAGTAGCTTTCTGGAAACGCATACATATTCATTAGGAAGAAGGTGAACATGCGCATGTATGTGTGAACGTGAGTTACATGTATAGGAAATGTAATGACAAAACATCATTTGGTTGTTTTTAGTCTGGTAATGATCCAGGAAGTTAGAGGTCAAGCATGGCTCTGCTGTGCAGTGTCTACTGACCACAGCTGTCCAGCCCAGGCCTGGACTCCTTATCAGAGCGGAAGCTGTTCTTTACATTCACTTTGGTCCCATTAGAGCCAATAGATGCAACGTGGCAGCTTCCCCAGGCACAGGTTGTCGCACTATCAGACTTCCAGCCTCCCGCTGGTCAGTTTCTGCTTTTCCTAACCCGAGGAGTTGGGATGAAAAGAGAAGGAGTAAAGTTGCAGAAAACTTTGACAGTCTTTTTCTTCCTCCATAAAAAAGGCAGTCAGTGAAATCTAACGCCACACGTTCAGGCTGCCTTCTGGAGAAGTGTTACATGTTTCCATTCCACTAGGTTTGTGTTGGAGCTGCCCATTTCTTCCCACTTAAGAGGAGAAGAAATATATTCCCACAGGGATAGGTGATATAGGCTGTCTCCATTATCGTACTGTGTGTTTTCTGACTTTTTCCTGATATTAAGACTCCATGGTCAAAAAAGCTATCTGGATGGAGCCCAGGAGAGAGCTCATAGGGCTGGAGCACGTGCTTTGCTTGCAGGAGTCCCAGAATCAGCTCCTACCCTCCACCCCCCACCCCCAGGGACCCTGTGGTCCCCGGGCACCACTGGCAAGCCCAGCACAGAGCTGGGGGTAGCCCCTGAACCGCGGGTGTGTCCCCAAACCAAAATGTAAACAGGGAGAAACTTGTTCTGTGGGCCCCCAAATGAGTCAGATTAAATATGTGCTTTGTAGGTATGAACAAAATGCTTGACTTGTATTGATAAGGTGATTTGTTTTCATTTTGTCATGTGTGTTGGTTTGAAGTTAATTCTTTAAAAGAACAGGCTTGTCATTTGACAGTGGGTAAGGGAATTTAATTAAACTAGGAAGCAGAGTCCTCAGCCTAGAATTTGAAGTTGGAGAGTGGGAGCTTGTGCTGTGAGCGTCCCTCGACCTGAGCCGCTTTTCTCAGACCAGGGGATGGACAAGTCAGTAGGACCAGCCAGGTCTCCCTTCCGACACCTCAGATTGAGGAGTTGAATGGAGTGATATTTAGGCAACCTCAGATTCAGAAACTCTCACGTTTGCTTTCCAAAGAGAGAACTACAAGGGAAGCTCGACTTTAGGGAGAATCAAGTCAAAAGCAGAATGCACTGATCAAGAATACAGAACTTGGAAAGTTAATGCATTGTGCAGTCGTCCTTAGCCTAGACTTTTAGCCGCTGCAGGTATCTGCAGAGTGGCTGAGGGGGATCGCAGCATGAAGGCAACTCTGGTGCTGCATGACAGCAGAGATAAAAATAAAGCTGCAGCCTCCTCCAGCCCTTCTACACCTGCGCGGCGGGACGTGTCCTGCATACAGGTCCACTGACTGTTTAACCAGATGGTAATTTCATGGTTTTCAGCCTTTCTCCGTCTATGGACTGTACTGTTCTGTGGACCCATGGCTGAAGAACACTGATCTAGGTAACTTGGACAGCTGCGTTACTGCCCATTGCCTGCTGTCATTGTGTAAATGCTTCCTCTAGGGAACTCTGCAAGCATTAAGAAAGCTTCCTAAGTTATGAATATAGTAAGTGCTCACTTTGTTGAATGAATGAACATGCAAGGACCGATCTGAACACTTAGCTACACTGATTTCCGATAGAACATGCCTTGTTCCCTAATGTGCTTCCAAACCCTACTTTCCACACACACACACGAGTCTGGTTTTAGATGTGATCGGCATATTCTTTCGAAGACAGCCACGCTCTTATTTGCAACCACCCAACTCACCCCCAACCCCAGGTCTGCTTAGTGCCTTTCTCTGCAAACAGCAGAGATGTTTTCTTTTTCATTTGGAAGGTCAGAAGTCTGAAAGAGCGGTTCAGAGACCCAAATTAGAGGCCAGAGACATAGCACAGTGGTTAGAACTCTTGCCTTGCATGTGGCTGGCCTGAGTTTGATCCCCGTTTGAATCCTTAAGCCCCGCCTGAGTGTAGGGACTGAGTGAAGAGTAAAGAGTCAGGCTTGAGCACCACCAAATATGACACCAAACCCCAAAAACTCAAAACAGCATCAACAACAACAAAAAAAAACCCACCAAAGTATCAAATTAGTATTACTTCTGTGTATTTTGCTTTTTTCTTTTTTGAGAGCCATATGTGACAGTGCTGGGGGCTTGTCACACAGCTTTGGGGGGTCTTCCTGGTCTCTGGCAGGTGAAGCACATGCACTAACCCATTGAGTGAACTCCTGGGCTCCTTAAAGTCTTGATTTGTTTTTAAATAGCTCCTCTATATTCCTTCCCCTCAGGTGAAAAGCTGAAGTTTCCTGTGGAAGGTTTAGATCTAGCACTTTCCTCTATGGGAACAGAAAGAGAAGGCAGAGGTCAGGGGGGAGGCACGGGGAGGACACGTGAGGGAGGGACTCCGGTACAGCCCATCACACCGAGTAGCCCCCTGAGCATACAGGGTGACTGTACTGGCTCTCTGTCACTGCAGGGACCCTCTCACTGTACCTCCTGGCCGGCTGAGCCAGATTTTGCGGAGAGTTGCCCCTGGACATCCAAGCACTGTAGGAATTGCCTCTTTTCTTTTAGGGCAGTACCTGGCATCGGCACCAGGACCTCCCACACATGGGCCTGAGCTCTGCCACTGAACCGTGCCCTCGGCCCCTCCCTGAACACTGCTTGGTTACTCAGCCTTCATCTCACCGCCCCCACTCCCAAATAGACTAAGACGCCATCAGATTCTTGGCCACTCAGGTAGATGCATTGGAGAGGAGCCTGCTGGGTGTTGACTGGAAAATGGGGCAGAGCATCCTGGGAGGGATCACGTGCCACTTGATTTCTCTCCGTCCACCCACTTTCGACTCCCTGGGGCAAGGCATGGGGGTGGGGAGGGCCATTTTCTTGATTGGTAACCCGGGATTCTGTGCAGCTCTTCCTCACCCCACTCTTTGGAGGAGGATTGGGGATGTAGTAGAAATAGTGCTTCTCCGCGGGCAGGGTGTGACTCAGCGAGCAGAGCAAGCGGTTCTGTCCGCAGCCAGGACAGAGGACAGAACCTGTCAGAGGGTGCAGACAGGTTCCCTCTGTTAAAGGAGACACTTGGAGGAAATGCCCCAGCTAAACTGGTCTGGAGCTGCACTGCGGTGCTCTGGACCCAGGAAATGCGCCAGCTGTACTGCGGTGCTCTGGACCCAGGAAATGCCGCAGCTGTACTGGGGTGCTCGGACCCAGGAAATGCCCCAGCTGTACTGCGGTGCTCTGGACCCAGGAAATGCCGCAGCTGTATGGGGTGCTCGGACCCAGGAAATGCACCAGCTGTACTGCGGTGCTCTGGACCCAGGAAATGCCGCCAGCTGTACAGGGGGTGCTCCGGACCCAGGAAATGCCCCAGCTGTACTGGGGTGCTCCGGACCCAGGAAATGCCCCAGCTGTATGGGGTGCTCCGGACCCAGGAAATGCGCCAGCTGTACTGCGGTGCTCCGGACCCAGGAAATGCACCAGCTGTACTGGGGTGCTCGGACCCAGGAAATGCCCCAGCTGTACGGGGGTGCTCCGGACCCAGGAAATGCCCCAGCTGTAGGGGGTGCTCCGGACCCAGGAAATGCGCCAGCTGTGCGGTCCTCCGGACCCAGGAAATGCCCCTGCTGTATGGGGGTGCTCGGACCCAGGAAATGCCCCAGCTGTATGGGGGTGCTCGGACCCAGGAAATGCCCCTGCTGTATGGAGGTGCTCCGGACCCAGGAAATGCCCCAGCTGTCCCGGGGTGCTCGGACCTAGGAAATGCCCCAGCTCTACTGGGGTGCCTCGAACCCAGGAAATGCTCCAGCTGTACGGGGGTGCTCCGGACCCAGCCCAGGAACAAAGAGAACAGGGCTGTTTCATGCGGCCTTTTTGACAAGGAAGCAGATAGTTGTTTTTCCAGATTTCCTGGATCTCAGCTTGTTTATGCAAACCTGGAATTGTTCTCAGGAGCTCACGATCTCCAGTGATGAGAGGGAAGTCTCAGAACCGAGTCCGGGATGAACCAGAGGGGGCACGGGGGGGCATTGGCCGTATTCCAGAGATAGGGGAGGGGTCTGTTATTGTTCTCGGCTGAATCTTCTAGACCTTTTACAATGAACGTGTGTATAGACATAGAGACTGTAGAACTAGCAGATGGTGGGCATACACTATTGAATTGCTGTGGGGAATGCCACAGTAAAGGTCTGTGTAGATTTTGAAGTCAGCCTCTTTTAATTTTCTCGAACTTTCTTAAGTCCATGGAATTACGCTTTGTTTTTTGCCTTGGAATTCTCTCATGGTGGTATCCAATTATGGGACAATTTCATCCCTTCTCCCAAAATACAAGAGAATTCCTAGCTAAAGTTGCATGTTGGTATTTTGGAACTTGATACCAGTAAGCCTGTCCTGTGACCTGTGTTCATCCTACCCCAGGACCTCTGGGAAGGGAGCTGAGGTAGGGCTAAGAGGATTTCCTGTTGCTTGCAACTATCAGGAGCACCAGGCTTCTTGGTTTTGAGATCACTGTTTCTTAAGGAAGGGCCCTGGTGAAGCTAAGCTCAAAGAAGCTTCTCCCCCTTCTCCTGATTGAGAAATAGGCCAGGACTGGAGAGATACAAGACACTTGCTTTGCAGGCACCTTTGGTTTGAGCCCTACAATCACATATGGTCCCCCAAACACTGCTAAGGTCACTGCACTGGAAACAAACACACCTAGTATAATCCAAAACCGAAAAAAGGAGAAAGAGACTAGGCCATGGGGATAGACAATCATACAGTGGAGAAGGCATTTGCCTTGCACACAGCTGGCCTGGATTCGATCCCCCAGGGTCCCATATGGTTCCCTGAGTCTGCCAAGAGTAATCCCTAAGCGTAGAGCCAGGAGTAACCCCCGAACATTTAACCAAAAACCAAAGGGAAAAAAAAAAAAAGAAACAAGCCAACCGGGAGATCAGAGCCGATCCATAGAGGTCCATCAGTATATCCATGGATTCTGCACGCGCGGTGCTCATACGCCAGCTGGTTTCTCTGAGACCAAGCCAGGTATATGCCGTCTCGGAAGACTTTCTGTCGTCAGCTGGACGCAGCAGGAAAGGTGGCAGCACAGTCGTTCATAATCAAATCGTGAGGTGGAGAGGGAAAATAAACATGTTTTGGGAGCATCTCTGCTTCCTTAGACACAGCGATCTGCTCAGGACACATTGGCAGGTCTGAGCGAGATCACTTGGTCCTGGGTGCTGCTCCTGTCAGGCAGTACAGATGAGGGCACCGAGTCATTGAGGGGTGCCCTCTTCTAGTTAAGGTGCTGCTACAGCCATGCCATTGGGTGCTGACAGTCTGACTCACGGAGTCTGTGCTCCCAGCACAGCACTGCCTGTTTAAGAGGGACTGACAGGAGTAGGGAGTAAGAGAAGTTGTTGGGAAGAGAAGAGATCCCAAAGCCAGGCTCCGTGGGCCCAGTGTCCTTTAGATGATTGCGCAGGGAGCTGAAGCTTGGGAGGGGAATGGGAGCTCAGCAGGCCTGTCCCGGAAGCAGAGTGGCTCAGCTGCCCATCCAGAACGCTGCCTGCATACTGGACACTGGGGAGAGCAGCGGGCTCCCTTTAGACCACAGGAAAAGTGCCAGGAGAAAAGAGATTAAGGACTCACTCAAGCACTGGAGATTAAGGACTCACTCAAGCACTCCCATAACATGTGATGGGAGAGTTAAGGCCAGGGGCCACAGGATGATGCGGAAAACGTTTCTCTGTAGAAGTGATGTTTGAGGGGCCAGGAGCAGTAAAAAAGCAAATTAGGCCCTTGACTTGTATGTGACTGACCCCAATTTGGTCCCTGGCATTCCATATGGTCATCTGAGCACTTCCAGGAATAATTTCCGAATGCAGATCCAGGAGTAAGCCCTGAGCATCACCAGGTGTGATCCCAAAACAAACAACAACAGCAAAAAGGAGGGTGGGGGGAGAGTGGACTACACCGGTCAGTGTTCTTGATTATACCTGGCTTTGTGCTCAGGGGTCAGAGCCAGCGCTTCCTTTCTGGTCCCTGGTCTGTTATCTGAAGCCTTGGAAAATCCCAACCATGAGAAGGGAAGCTCGTTCCCGGTGGTCCATGGAGAAAGTCTAGTCCAAGGCGCAGAAATAAGGCAGGTAAGACCAGAGCAGTGTAAGCACCAAGGGCCTTGGTGGGGGGTAAGGTTGACCTAAATCTGACTTAAGGGGTTTGGCAAGGAATTTGGATCTTTTGCCAGCCTCGGTGGCAAGCCTCTGATTATTAAATCTGTGCCGTTTGGCCTCACCAAAGAGAAGGGTGCTGCACAGCTGCACCTGTGTCAACAGGTTGGGGGAGAAGATGAGGAGAGCCAAGGAGAGCTGAATGGGCCGTACATGTAGAATGCATGCCAGCTAATACGGCCCCTCTGCTGAATAAATGTGAACCCTTCCTTCAAGATTTGTGATTAGTATTCACAGCCACAAAACACTTTACCGACTTTTGGCAGTGTGAATGTCAGTGTGCACCTGTTTTTATATATAGGGAGAAAAGCCAGAGCAAACAAACCTGATATGATGAGGCAAGTTTTGCTTGTTGTTCTCGGCCTTGCTTTTTACAGCTTGATACTTTCTATGTGGTACTTGCTTGTTTAGGCCAAACACTTTTTGCAAAAGCTATAATTCTTCTTTACTTATTGGATAATTTCCTTACTCCCCAAGTGGAGCCAGCCTTACCCTCCTTCTATTTGATGATGGACCAGGATTTAATTCAGGATGGCATGGTAGTCAGAGAGTAGATTGTGATGTTCTAAGTCAGACTTCCCATCCTGACCCCTGACCCCTGACCCATCTTAGCACCTTGAAGCCCTGAGGATGTTTGGTCAGCTGACCGAGTCTGTCCAGTGAGACCTGAATAAGTTTGCAAGAGGGGGTTTCTGGAAACTTTTAATTGCCCAGCTTAAACAGAAACTGTGGGTGCATTTTATTACATCCCTTTTTAATTTAGGTCAGATGCCTGGTTTCATAAAAGCCCTCATGACCCCAGGAAGTCACAAGGATGAATGAAAAGAGCAGAGCTTCAAGGAGATGGTCGCATGTTGTTCCTGTTAACTGCCATACGAGCCGCCCCAAAACTTCCAGCTACGTATTTTTTGGTCTCACTGTTACTTAAGTTTTCTCATAAAACTGAGTGTAATGACCCAGCTAGGAAGATAGAGAATAAGCATTCTCTTGGAGGCCTAAAGCATAAATGTCCTCTAACAGTCATTCTTGCATTTAGCCTCATGAAAACTGTCTCAGAAGGAAGGCCTGACTTGCCTTGGAAGTTGTTCACAGATGAAAGTGATGAGTTGTGGATTTAGAAATGTAATTTCCAAAATAAATGAGCTCATCCGTGGGGACTTACTGCAGAGCCATTACTTCATGACCAGTATCTTCCTTATGGCCTTTTTTGGAGGGTTATTTTTATGACCCTCCTAGTCACTGTTCTGGTGAAGCGTGTTGCGTGTGTGTAGCTATGACTTTGAAGGAAGCCACAGCAACACTCAGGATAATGGCACACGGAGTCGCAGTTCTTTAAAATGTGCAGCTCCAGCGGGCTTTATGAGCTACAGGGTAATGGTCTTATTAAATTTCCTGCTTCTCTTCAAACTTTTCATAGCTAAGTTCCACTTAGATGATTTCAAGAAGTTTGGTTACTAGTTCTGTACTTAACTGCTATGGAAAACAATTTGTCCTGGATTTCCTGGTAGTTGACTTGAGCAGTTAGAGGGACATTACTTGAATATTCTCTCCCACTGTCTGTCTTGGATGTTGCGTGCGCCATGCATTGTTTTCCACAGGGGAAGTCGGCATGGCCCTGAGGATGCTTCGTGGAGGTAATGAAACACAGGAAACTTAACTGTCCTCTGAACTATTAAGGAAAAAATGATCTAAATCATAGGATCATCAAGTTGTCAAGAATAGGGCATTCTAGATCACATTTAAAATCCCACTTTTTCATCCCAACCTTGGCACTTGTGACCAGAAGCAGTGCCAGCTGTTTGGAAATCAGAATTATGTGTACCCTGTGCACCCTTTCATTAAGGGAAGATTGTTCCTAAGGCACATAGAGGGGCCAGTGCGATAGCACAGTGGGTAGGGGCGTTTGCCTTGCACGCAGCCAACCTGGCTTTGATCCCGGCATCCCATATGGTCCCGAGCACTGCCAGGAGTAATTCCGGAGTGCAGAGCCAGGAGTAGCCCCTGAGCATTGCCAGGTGTGACCCAAAAAGAAAAAAAAAGGAACATAGAAACACGGTGTAACTGCAAGAACCTGCAGCAGAAAGCTTTCAAAACCATATGTTCCCACTGCCGGAATGTCCGACAACCAAATTTGGGTGTTGTGAGTATCTGTGGGGAGGGTGATGATTGTATGTACGGAGCCTCCTCTTCCCTGGCCCACAGGGCTGTGTCACGTGGGGACATGGGGAAAGAGGGCCGTGCAAGTAGGCTAAGGTGTCCCTTCAGTCACCACTCTCCGAAGATGGAGGTCCACTGTGGCTGGGCTTAGGTTCTGCAGACAGAGCCCGGAAGGCACAATCTCAGCCACTGGTCCTCCTCCCAGCGGAAGGCCTTTGGCTGTGAGAACAGAGAAGGGCTTGGCTGTGGCTCCACATGGGACTGACCTTTGCTTCCGTTTTGCTGTGGTGGTGCTGGCCTTTCCCCAAGAAATTCCTGGGAAAGCAGCAGGTCATAGCTGAGAGAGAGAGACAGAGGAGAGAGAGAGAGAGAAAGCGAAAGAGAGAGAGAGAGAGAGAGAGAGAGAGAGAGAGAGAGAGAGAGAGAGAGCCGCTGACCTTGGAGTTGCTCTGGGAAGGGGCATCCTGTGTGGGGAGGAACGTCCTGTTCCTGGCCCTCCCTCAGGGCGATGCCATTTTCTTCCCTCTGGCTTCTTCCTGAGAGAGTCCATTCCTGTAAAACGTTGCTGAAGTTGGGGAAGGGACTACAGGTGGTTCTGGCCCAGGAGCTGGGTCCCTGATGGGGAAATACCTTGAGGTGGCAGAGAGACAGAGAGGACATTTGGGTCTCAGATTCCAGGGTTCTTCTGCAGTCCGGAACATTCTCTTTGCCCTCTCCTTCTCCCCTTCCCTTCCCCTTATCAGAACAGCTGCTCTCTGCTCTGCGTGTTCCAGTCATTTCTGGTCTTTGCTTATGTTTGAGCCTTCTCAGGAAACGGTAACCCTCAGCAAGTCACGTCCACATGGGATGCATGTGGAATTCCTAAAGCTCTGAGCTTTTCTAGGGCAGGAATGCAGGGAAGGTGAAGGGAACTAAAGAACTTACTTCTTTCTGTTCTACCGGCCATTAACAAATACACTGTCAGGAGGGCCAGGAATGAGGCACTGTGACAGGACACACAGCATCTGTGAGAGGTGCCACAGCACACGGGCGCTCTCTGCAGGGACCCCCGCTGGCAGAGAGGGCTGCAAACTGCTTACAGGCTTGTCCATCCGTGCTCACCTGCCCCAGACTCCCGTTTGGGGCACATGCTTCAGTGGAGATGCATGGGACAGAAATGGCACAACAGACCTGAGAGGTTACTGGTCGCTTCTCTCCCTGTTCTCATTGGATTGTCTGACAAAAACGTGAGACTAAGTAGGCTTGGTACTAGTGTTCTCGGAGGAGAAAATCTAAGTACTGTGATAACCTGCTTTCTGCATGTTCTGTTTTGGCAGAGCGGCCATTTGAGATATATCAAATCTCTGTGTGACATATTTGTATGCGTATTTAATATGCAAAGTAATATATAAAGTATATTTTATGTAATAAACTTTGTGTGTATGTATATATGTGTATTTGTGTATATGTATACTTTGTATATATCTGTGATACAAGAATTGAAGTTCAGAGAAGGTAAAACAAAATAGCTTTACAGCCCCGCTGCCTGTGATTGTTCTCATTGTTAGGCAAGATTATTAAATATTTTCACAGGATGGTTTGAGCATTATGGTGGTTAATTCGTATAGCGTCATAAGACCATTCATGGTTAATAGTCAAAGCATCATTAGGATTAGACATTCTTTTCATTAAAATTGTTGGGGCTAGAGAAATAGCCCAAAGTGAGTGCAGCTGTACATGTGGGAGGCCTGGGTTTGATCCCCCAACCTACATATGGTTCCCTGAGAACTGCTGGGAGCAACTCTTGAGCACAGAGATCCAGGCATAGCCTCTGAGTGTCAACTGGGGATGGCCCCCAAACCAGTAAAGCAAAAACAGAACAGACAACTGTCAGGGGCTGGGGGTGAGGCTTCTTGGTAGAGCACACACATGTCTTGCCTGGGTGGGGCCCTGGGTGCAGTTCTCGGCATCTGATGATAACAGCTCCAAGCAGCAAACAAAAAGTGCTAGTTGTTTGTTAAACCATTCTGTGGTGAAATTAGGAATGGGATTGAACTGTCAGCTTCCAAAGTAGATTTGGTTTTCATGGATAGGATCTGGGAAGTAATACAAGTAGCATCGAGGCAAGTTCAGAGGAGAGAGGGTTTTAAAATTTGGAAAGTGCCAGAGGCCTTTACCTTGCATGCAGCTGTTCCTGGTTCAACTCCTGGCACTCCCATGTGGTTGCCTGGGCACTGGAGTGATTCCTGGACACAAGCCAAAACATCAGAATAATTTTTAGGTATTGGCAGTCCAGAGGGAAAGTTCACAGACAAGTCAGAGGTAAGTTCTTTGGCACTTTGGTGAAGAGATGAAGAGAAACTTTCCTAACTGCCTTTGATACTTCCCTGGTATCCCTGAGTGCTTGCTTGATAATCTGTCATGTAATCTCTGGAGTTTCTGTTTCACCAGCTCCAACCCTCCGTCGTCTACCTACAGGAGGCCACAGAATAGGATATTGGGCGGAGCGCTCTGCACTCAAGTGGGGCAGGCCTGGGATGAAGTGGGTCAAGGCACAGCTGGTTATTTCCTTGGCTGCTTAACATGATGCATGTCTTCATGTTGCTGAAGCTCTGCCTGCTTCTGGATTAGGGCCTCTCAGAGGGATTGGACACAAAATTCATGTATGGCTCAGGAGTGCTTCTTACCTGCACTCCTGAGTTGGTATAATAGTATCTGCTGGGCTTCTCCCATCAGAAACTCAGGCTTAGGTTGCAGGTCTGACTTAAGTGGTGAAATGCAGGAGCAGGGTTGTTTTCTGAATAGATCCTGGTGTGACTGTCAGGGACCCGGGCTTCTCTCAAGCTTCTGCTGTGGACGCTTGACTGCCATTTGAGGGCGTAACTTGCCTTTCCCTTTAAAAGTAACTTAGAGTATAAAAGAGAATAGAAATGGACTGTTTCTTCTGCTAGGAGCCTCCACTAATCCTCCTTTTCCTTTCCTGGCTTTTTCGTTAAAAGCAGCCTTGCACAATGGGACTTGAGTCTCTGGTGGGTAAGAGATTTCCACAGCCTGCCGTGATAACTAACAATTAGTAGGTGACAGAAATAACCCAGGTTCTTCCGAGTCACAAATCAAGAAGTCAGATCCCATGTGTGCTGGCTGCTCACCCCATTGCTCATTCAACAAGGCCTCATCAGCCCTCAGCTGGCCTTCTGGCCTCAGCTCAGAGCGCCGCCGGCATATTCCATAACATCTAAGCTGTAATTGCCCTTGGAATGGCTTCTGTCCGCGATGTAGAGGCTACCAAATGACCTGTGTCCGCTTCTCGGGACACTGGAAATCTTTCTTCTTTAGAATCTCATGCATTCTACTTCGTATGAAATCATTTTCCTTGGCCAATTTAGCAAGATCCTTATTCTTTGCTTTAATTATCTTGTCAAAAAAAAATAAGAAAGCAAGGAAAGAACTGGAGAAGACCATCTGCTTTATGGGGCAGTTCATTGCTTATGTTTTCTCTAATGGATCTATGAAGGCCCACTTAAGCAAATGAAGGCTTCATTTCATTTGTGTTTGGGGTTGTTTCATTGGGTGCTTTCTGTCATTGCCAGCGGCATATCTCTGTTGTATTTGGAATGGTTCAGCAGGCTGAGTTTATGAAAGATGTTATCTTTGTTCCATAAATTGTGGGCACTGTGAGCCATTCTCCGTGGAGAGCCAAAACAGTGTTCTTTGCTTTTTTAAGTCCCTTCCTCTTGCCATGAGAAGTTCTGAGCTGCAGTGTAAAAATCCATGTACTCTAGCAAGGAAAGCAGATGGTGTTCTTGTCCATCTTTTCACAATCTCCGAACCTACTCTTTTTGTAGTAAAACTCAGATGTATCACCGTTTATCTCAGTTGTAAGCTGAAGATGTACATATTCAGTGAGGCTGGGCAACTTCTTGGTTTATTTAAAAATATACCTGATTATGTATAGTTCTAGCTTCAGGTACAAGCTGATTGTTTTAAATTTATAACTCTTTTGCTTTGAGTTTTGTGAAAAAGATTTACACTCATAAAATAATACAAATCAGTCACATATAAAACAATAAAAGACCTATTTCTAAATCCGCCATCCAACATGGAGAGGATCATGTTGAGTGAAATTAGCAGAAGGAAAAAGACAGATGTACAATGACTGCATTTATTTGCATGACATAAATATATGCACATATTATGATACCAATATCCAAGGTCAGGTGAAACAAGGATCAGGAGGTCTTATCAAAGGTGAAAATTACACAAACGTGTGGGAGTCAGAGGTTAGGTAAGACAGAGAAGGGAACAGAGTGCTAATAATTGTTGAAAGTGCTAATCCCAACCTAAAACTGAGCATTAAATACAGGCAGAAAGATATACATGATAACCTCTAAATGTATGTATTGCAATCCACAATGTGTAAGTGAAGGAAGAGAGAAAGAGAAAGGGAAAGAGATAGTAAACCTACCATAGAGGCAGGCTAGGGTGGGGAGGGAATTGGGGACACTAGTGGTGGGAAATGGGCACTGGTGGAGGGATGGGTGCTGAAACACTGTAAGACATAACCCAAACATGAAGATCTTTGTAATTGTGTATCTCACATGGTATAATAAAAATATTAAATTAAAAAAAAACTTGAAAAAAAAAGCTCGCCATCCAGAGATTATTGCTATTAATATTTTGATGAACTTCAGAGTTCATTCCTTATGAACTACTCATTAAACATTGGCCATGTGCCAGGCAGTAGGGAGATATTGATGAAGGGACCCTAATTCCTGTTTTTACAGAACTTATTTGGGGAATGATGTTATGTATTTTTTCTAATGCATATTTATTTTGATTTTTATGAATTTCATAGTTTAAAAATGATTCTTATTCCTTTTAAAGAGAAGGTTTAATTAGAATCACCCTGCTAATACTCTGCACTTTATAAAACTTATGTATAAATGTAGAATATTAACAATGTGAATATCACTTAAAGTTTACTGTATCACTGTCTTCCCGTTCATCATCGATTGGCTCGAGCGGGCACCAGTAACATCTCCATATGTCCTGTCTCATGCTAGTAGAGCCCAAGGGCACCTGCTTGCTCCAGGAATATAAAGAGCCTTAAACCATTCCATCAGGTCATGGGAATGAGGTCTATAAGTGCTGGATTTAGAGATGACTACAAGAGTATGCCACCCGCACGGCAGAGCCTGGCAAGCTACCGTGCCAAATACCAGTAACTTAAAGTTACTATTTTAAAAAGTGGAAGAGAGGGCCAGAGAGATAGTAGCGGTTAGGACACTGCTTTGCATGTGACCCACTGAAGTTCAATTCCTGAGACCCACTGGAAGTCATCCCTGATAGTAGAGCCATGAGTAAGCCCTGAGCACTGGGATGCATCGTCCCTAAACCAAAAATAATTAAATTCAAAATTAAAAATGGAATAGAGTGTATTCTTACATTGAACACATGCCAGAAACACATTAAAAGCCTTTTTTTGCAGGGGGACGGGGCGGAGGGCTGTCCCACAGCCAGTGGTGCCCATATGTGGTGCTGGGGATCAAAGCTGGGGAGTACTTGCAAGGCAGGCGCCCTGTCCATTGTACTATTGCTTCAGCCCCACATTGAAAAACTGAATCTTAATATAATGCTTAAAAAGATTAAAGAGATTTAAAATTTATGCAAGATTTGAAACAAGAGCATACTCATGAATTAGAGAAATCTAAGGGATAAGATGTCATATCTGGGGGCCGGAGTGATAGTCCAGCGGGTAGGGCGTTTGCCTTGCACGCAGCCAGCCTGTGCTGGCCTGGGTTTGATCCCGGCATCCCATATGGTCTCGAGCACCGGCAGGGAGTAATTCCTGAATGCAGAGCCAGGAGTAGCCCCTGAGCATTGCCGGGTGTGACCCAAAAAAAAGCAAAATAAAAAAAAAGATGTCATATCTTAAGAATTAGAAATGAAAATTCATTTTGGAAACAAGCTTTTTTTTTTTTTTTTTCATTTTTGGGTCACACCCGGCAATGCCCAGGGGTTTCTCCTGGCTCTGCACTGAGGAATTACTCCTGGCGGTGCTCGGGGACCATATGGGATGCCAGAGATCAAACCGGGCTGGCACCACCCGGCCGTGCAAGGCAACGCCCCACCTGCTGGACTATCGCTCCAGCCCCGGAAACAAACTCTTAGTATGGATGGGCACAAAATTAAGTAAACTCTAATATTTCCCTAAGAAGTACTGATTGTGAAAAAGAGAAAAGAGTTAAAAAGGGAAAAGAAAATATAGATATGGGAAAAGGTGTATATTGAAGACAGGCAAAGAAGATTCAAAATATGATAAAAGGAGAAAATCAGAGCAAGAACTGTATATATACTATATTTTAGGAAAAATTTTATAAAAATATTTAAGCTGTACTTTTTAAAGAGTGAATTATATATTTCATAATATTAATTTAGAACAGCCAATACCAAGATATACCAGTAAAATTACTATATTATAAAGAAAAAATCATTTGGGCATCTAGTCAGGAAAACAGTAAGAGAAGTTGATCATTTGTATTCTTTAGAACAATCGTTTTTGCCTAAAATAAAATGAACTAGGAGGGAATTCTTACATTTTATGTCCAGCAGAATTGGTTTTCAGATATAAAGAACAGTCTCTTCTCGGCCTTTTGGCTAGGATCAAGTGCAGTAACTGTTATTTAGCATGCCTGAAGTCAGGGGAGGAAATATTGTTCCTCTGAGCTGTTCCTAAGGAATCTCCAAAAGGTACAAGCTTTAAACAACAGTAACCAGAGAGGTGGAAGGTGAACCCAGGACAGTGAAGTGGGAGCCGTAGGGTCCTGTCTCAAGGACTCTCGAGACTATTTGGAAAGGTCTTTCCTCATCAAAAGTTGGATATTTGAAATTCAAAACCAAGAATTTCAAATATCTTTTAGTCAGTGAGAACTGATATCTGAAAAAACAAATTATTGAGACCCACTTAAATGAAATGAGCACCATTATATTATCTTGAAAGTAATCTTGAAACAATCAAGTATTTATACCTGGTATTATTTCTTTCAGCAGCAATATCACAGGAGTAACATCTGATAGATGAGGGGAAGTGTCTGCTAACTTTTTTTAACTCAATGATAATTAAGGGAGAGAGAATGTCACCATTAGCTTGGTGAATATAGATATTAAACAGCAGTTACTAACTAAACTACACTGCACACAGTTTCCAAACTCTGGAAGAAACTTCAGGGTACAACAATAGGTTCTGATAAGGAAACTATGGTACATATACACAATGGAATACTATTAGCCTGTTAAAAAGATTTGCTGCCTCAGAAATGGCTCTGGGGAGTATCATGCTGAAAGAAGTTAGTCAGGAGAGGGATAGACACAGAATTCTATCTCATATATTAGATATAAAAAAAAACAGTAGGGGTATAACAAATGCCCAAAGGCAACAGACACTTAGAACTGGTCTTTACAATCCACAGAGTGGGAAAGGATATTCACCCAATACCCATCTGACAAGGGGTTAATATCCAGGATATATCAGGCACTGGTAGCACTTCACAAAGAAAAAACAGCCAACCCCATCAAAAAATGGGGAGAAGAAATGAACAGAAGCTTCCAAAAAGAAGAAAGTCGAATGGCCAAAAGGCATATGAAAAGTGCTCTTCATCTTTAATCATCAGGGAGATGCAAATCAAAACAACAATGAGGTACCATCTCACACCACAGAGACTGGCACACATCCAAAACAGCAAGAACAACTGGTGCTGGCGTGGATGTGGGGGAAAAAGGGACTCTGATCCACTGTTGGTGGGAGTGCTGACTGGTCCAGCCCTTTTGGAAAACAATATGGGCATTCCTCCAAAAACTAGATATTGAGCTCCCATTTGATCCAGCAATACCACTCCTGGGAATATACCTAGAGACCGAAAAACACATAGCAGAAACACTATCTGTACTTCTTTATTCATCTCTGCGCTATTCACTATAGCTAGAATCTGAAAGCAACCCTAAATGCCCCAGAGGACTGGCTAAAGAAAACCGTGGCACATCTACACTATGGAATACTATGCAGCTGTCAGAAAAGATGAAATTATGAAATTTACCTGCAAATGGATGGACATGGAGACTATCATGCTGAGTGAAATTAGTCAGAAGGAAAAGGACAGATATAGAATGACTGCATTCATTAATAGGATATAAATAGACACCAGTGTTTTACTAAGTGTGGGAAATGGTAACGGCAGACTAAAACTCACCATTGAATATACACAAAGAGACTTAAGTGATAAACTCTAAATATCTGCACGGCTAGCCACAATGTATAAAAAGAAGAGGGAGCCCCCTCCATCTTGTCGGGCCTGGTGGCCCTGCCGGCGAGCTGCCCACGGGCCAGCACAGGGCCTCACGGAAGGCTGGGGAGGCTGGCGCTCGGCTGGCGCCGGGCCTAGCTGACCATGGAACCCCGAGGAGGGCAGATGGGTTTTGGGAGTGGGCCCGTCGCCTCTGAGGGGTCCCGGAAGCAGCCGGATGAGACTCGCCCACCACACTAGCCACCATTTTTGCTGTCGGACCCTGCGAAACGGCCTCAGACCAGATCAACAGAGCAAAGCCAGTTCGAGCCCAGGTAGGTGGCTCCAAGAGGCGGGGAATCACCGGGAAGTCGTCAGATGGAGGCGTGGTCGTCCCTTCCCCCCTCCATCTTGTCGGGCCTGGTGGCCCTGCCGGCGAAGCTGCCCACGGGCCAGCACAGGGCCTCACGGATGGCTGGGGAGGCTGGCGCTCGGCTGGCGCCGGGCCTAGCTGACCATGGAACCCCGAGGAGGGCAGATGGGTTTTGGGAGTGGGCCGTCGCCTCTGAGGGGTCCCGGAAGCAGCCGGATGAGACTCGCCCACCACACTAGCCACCATTTTTGCTGTCCGGACCCTGCAAACGGCCTCAGACCAGATCAACAGAGCAAAGCCAGTTCGAGCCCAGGTAGGCGGCCCCAAGAGGCGGGAATCACCGGAAGTCGTCAGATGGAGGCGTGGTCGTCCCTTCCCCTCCATCTTGTCGGGCCTGGTGGCCCTGCCGGGCGAAGCTGCCCACGGGCCAGCACAGGGCCTCACGGACGGCTGGGGAGGCTGGCGCTCGGCTGGCGCTGGGCCTAGCTGACCATGGAACCCCGAGGAGGGCAGATGGGTTTTGGGAGTGGGCCGTCGCCTCTGAGGGGTCCCGGAAGCAGCCGGATGAGACTCGCCCACCACACTAGCCACCATTTTTGCTGTCTGGACCCTGCAAAACGGCCTCAGACCAGATCAACAGAGCAAAGCCAGTTCGAGCCCAGGTAGGCGGCTCCAAGAGGCGGGAATCACCGGGAAGTCGTCAGATGGAGGCGTGGTCGTCCCTTCCCCCTCCATCTTGTCGGGCCTGGTGGCCCTGCCGGCGAAGCTGCCCACGGGCCAGCACAGGGCCTCACGGACGGCTGGGGAGGCTGGCGCCGGCTGGCGCTGGGCCTAGCTGACCATGGAACCCCCGAGGAGGGCAGATGGGTTTTGGGAGTGGGCCCGTCGCCTCTGAGGGGTCCCGGAAGCAGCCGGATGAGACTCGCCCACCACACTAGCCACCATTTTTGCTGTCCGGACGCTGCGAAACGGCCTCAGACCAGATCAACAGAGCAAAGCCAGTTCGAGCCCAGGTCGCGCGGCCGCAAGGGGTCCACTAAAATAGTGAAACAGTAATGTCTTTTGATGCATTGCAGTCAACGAAGAGCAGGAAAGTTTGTTGGGAAGGAGATATAAAGAGGAAAGAAATGACATACAGAACTCGCCAAGTGGTTGAGGTGCGGGAGCGGGGAGGGAGGTGGGGACATTGGTGATGGGAGATGGGTTTGGGCGAAGGGTGCGTGTTGGAACACTGTAGAACCAAAGCTCTACATAGCATCTTTCAAATAAAAAAAAAAGGTGGAATCTTCCACAAACATGTGGGAATCAGTGGTTGGGTAGGACAGAGAAGAGAACAGTGTGCTAATATTTGTCAAAAATGATAATACCAGTCTAGAACTGAGCATTGAATATAGGAAAAAAGATATACATGATGATCTCTGAATGTATGTATTGCAATCCACAATGTGTAAGAGAAGAGATAAAGAATTTGCCATAGAGGCGGGCTGGGGGAGGGGGAGGGAAGTGGGGACATTGGTGTTGGGAAATGGGCACTGGTGGAGGGATGGGTGCTGGAACACTGTATGACGGAAACCCAAACATGAACATCTTTGTAATTGTATATCACATGGCGGTGTAATAAAATATTAAAAAAAAAAAAAGAAAAAGAAAATATTCAGGACTTCAAAAAAAAAAAAAAGAAGAGGGAGAGAGATGCAGAGTCAGAGAGAGACAGAGAGAAAGAGAGGAAACGGGGCTACCTGCTATTGAGGCAACCTAGGGTGGGTGGGAGGGGGTGGGGTACATTGGTGGTGGAAATGGGGCTCTGGTGGAGGGAGGGATGCTGGAATACTGTATTACTAAGAACCAATTATGAACACCTTTGTAATTGTATGTGTCACGGTGGTATAATAAAAAATTTAAAAAAATAAAATTTGTACTTAAAAAAAAGAACTAGTCTTTAGTTGGAAGCTGACCACAGGACAGTGGTGTGAGTGTGTGTTTTGGTGGGGGAGAGAGTTATGATGGAGGAACCCTGGGGCAGTGATGGAAAGAAATGGACACTCTGGGGAGGGTATGGTGCTAGATTGTGTTACTCATAAAAATAATAAAATATTTAAATAAATAAGAACTTGTGATCTATCATGTGCTTTCTTTTATTTCTTTTTTTAAATTTTTTAATATTTTATTATACCACTGTGAGATATGCAATTACAAAGATGTTCATGTTTGGGTTTCGGTCATACAGTGTTCCAGAACAATCCTTCCACCAGTGCCCATTTCCCACCACCAATGTCCCTGATTCCCTCCCCACTCCCATAGCCTGCCTCTATGGCCGGTTCTTTATCTCTCCTCAATCTCTCTCTCACTTTCTCTCTCTCTCTTTCTATCTTCTCTTACATATTGTGGATTGTAATACATACATTTATTGGTTGTCATGTGTATCTTTTTACCTGTATTTAATGCTTAGTTCTAGGTTGGTATTAGCCCTTTCGACAGTTATTAGCACACTATTCCCTTACCTAACATCTTACCTAACATCTGACTTACCTAACATCTGACTCCCACACGTTTGTGGTAATTTCCACCTTTGACAAGGCCTCCTGATCCATGTTTCACCTGACCTTGGATATTGGTATCATAATATGTTATCATACCAATATATAAATATTTTATAGAATTTTATTATATAAAGTATATTATATTTTATAAAATATTAAATATCATATACATATCATGAAAATGAATGCAAGCATTCTATATCTGTTTTCCTCTGGCTAATTTCACTCAACATGATCCTCTCCATGTCCATCCATTTATAGGAAAATTTCATGACAAATTTTTCCTATCAGCTGCCTAGTATTCCATTGTGGAGATGTACCAAAGTTTCTTTATCCAGTCATCAGTTCTCAGGCACTCTGGTTGTTTCCAGATTCTGGCTATTGTGAATGGTGTTGCTATGAACATAAAAGTGAGAATGGTGTTTCTGCTGTGTGTTTTTGGCTTCCCAGGGTATATTCCCAGGAGTTGTATGACTGGGTCAAATGGGAGCTCAATTTCCAGTCTTTGGAGGAATGTCCATATTGTTTTCCAAAAAGGCTGTTCCAGTCAACATTCCCACCAACAATGAATGAGAGTCCCTTTCCCCTCCACCCCTCCGCATCCACACAAACACTTCTTGTTCTTGCTCGTTTGGATATGGGCCAGTCTCTGTGGTGTGAGATGATATCTCATGTTGTTTTGATTTGCATCTCTCTGATGATTAGTGATGATGAGCATTTTTTCATGTCTTTTGGCCATTCGAATTTCTTCCTTGTAGAAGTTTCTGTTCCTTTCTTCTCCCCATTTTTTTGATGGAGTTGGTTGTTTACTTCTTGTAAAGTTCTACCAGTGCTGATATATCCTGTATATTAACCCCTTATCAGATAGGTATTGGGTGAATATTCTTTCCCATTCTGTGGACTGCCTTTGTATCTTGGTCACTGTTTCTTTTGAGGTGCAGAAACCTTTTAGTTTCATGTAGTCCCATATGTTTATCTTTGATTCTAGTTGCTTTGTTAGTGGTGTTTCACCTTTGAAGATGCCTTTAGCTTCAATGTTGTGGAGGGTATTTCCTGTATTTTCTTCGACGTACTTTATGGATTTTGTCTGATATTGAGATCTTTAATGCATTTTGATCTGATTTATGTGCATGGTGTTAGACAGAGGTCCAAATTCAGTTTTTTACATGTAGTTGTCCAGGTTTCCCAGCACCACTTGTTGAAGAGGCTTTCCTTGCTCTGTTTGGACTCTTTGCACTTTTAACAAAGATTAAATGATCATGTGTTTGAGGATGGGTGACAGGATACTCCACTCTATTCCATAGATCCACAGATCTATTTTTATTACAATACCATGCTGTTTTAATTACTACTGCTTTGTAGTAGAGTTTGAAGTTGGGAAAGGTGATGCCTCACATCTTCTTTTCCCCAAGAATTGCTTTATATATCTGTGGGGGTTTATTATTCCTTACAAATTTCAGAAGTGTTTGGTTAATTTCTTTAAAGAATGTCATGGGTATCCTTATAGGAACCGCATTGGATCTGTACAAAGCTATGGGCAGTATTACCATCTTGACAATGTTAATTCTCCCCATCCATGAGCAGGGAATGTGTTTCTATTTCCTCGTGTCCTCTTTTATTTCTTGAAGCAGGGTCTTGTAGTTTTCTTTGCACAGGTCCTTTACACACTTGCTGGTTCCTAGGTATTTGATTTTTCTGTGGCACAATTATGAATGGAATAGTTTTCTTAATATCCCTTTCCTTTCTTTCGCTATTTGTATGTAGGAGAGCCACTGACTTCTGGGTGTTTATTTTGTACCCTGCCAATCTACTATAAGCATCTATTGTTTCTAGGAGATTTTTGGTAGAGAGTTTATGGTTTTCTAGGTATAATATGTCATCTGCGAATAATTATAGCTTGACTTCTTCCTTGCCTATCTGGATGCCCTTACTGTCTTTTTCTTCTCTGATTTCTGTGGCAAGTACTTCCAGTACTATATTGAATAAAAGAGGTGGGAGTGGGCAACCTTGTCTTGTCCTTGATCTTAAGGGGATGGCTTTCAATTTTCCCCCATTGAGAATGATATTCGCTGTGGGCTTTTGGTAGATGGCTTTGACTATCTTGAGGAAGGTTCCTTCAATTCCCATTTTTTGGAGGGTTTTAATCGTAAATGGGTGCTGGATCTTGTCAAATGCTTTCTCTGCGTCTATTGATATGATCATATGGTTTTTATTTTTTCTCTTATTGATATGATATACTATGTTGATTGACTTGCGAATGTTGAACCATCCTTGCATTCCTGGGATGAATCCTGCTTGGTCATAATTTATAATCTTTTGATGAGTCTTTGGATTCTGTTTGCTAGTATTTTGTTGAAGATCTTAGCACCTGTGTTCATCAGGGAGATTGGTCTGTAGTTGTCTTTGTGTTGTCTCTGCCTGCTTTGGATATCAGGGTAATATGTGCCTCATAGAAGCTGGTTTGGGAGTGTTTCTGTGTCTTCTATTTCCTGGAAGAGCTTGAAAAGGACTGGGAGTAGGTCCTCCTTAAAGGTTTGGTAGAATTCACTTGTGAACCCTTCTGGACCTGGGCTTTTGTGCCTGGGCAGACTTTTTAATTACTGTTTTAATTTCCTTGATGGTGATAGGCTTATTCAGGTATTAAAGGTCTTCTTGTTTGAACTATAGGAGGTTATAGGACTTCAGGAATTTATCCTTTTTTCCAAGTACTTGTGTTTTGTGGCATATAGACTCTCAAAGTAATCTCTGATGATCTTTTAGATTTCTGTGGTTTCTGTTATGATGCCCCCTTTTCATTTCTTGTTCTATTTATTTGGGTTCTCTCTTTCCCTGTCCTTACAAATCTTGCCAGTGGTTTGTCGATCTTGTTTATTGTTTCAAAGAACCAGCTCTTGGTTTCATTAATCTTTTGGATTGATTTTTGGGTTTCCAGCTCATTGATTTCCTCTCTAAGTTTTACTATTTCCTTCCAAAGATTCCTGGAAACAAATGAAAATGAAGACACGGACTATAAAAACTTGTGGCATACAGCGAAAGCAGTGTTAAGAGGAAAGTTCAAAGCTCTGCAAGCATTCAACAGGAAAGAAGAAAGGGCCCACATAAATAACCTGACTTCACAGTTCAAAATATTAGAAAATATCATGTGCTTTCTTAATGAAAGATCAGACCATCAAATGGTTTGAATTTCAATATTTTTGATCCTCTGGTTCCAGCTGCCGATTTGCAGGAAATTCAGAGGATGACGAAATTAACTGTAGTGTAAGTAGATAATGAGCAGAACCCTCAATCTTCCTCCATGAGTCCAAATTCTATCATGAATAGATCGAAAAGAAAAACGAGAGTGGGGATGTAGATGAAATGCAATGAAACACATCAGATTTGAAGCCAGAGAGTCTGACTGCATGCTTTTAAATGCTGGTGCCCTGCACTGCCTTTGTTCCAAAGAGCTCTGTAAGAGTGAACCCTAGCACAGAGCTAGGTGTTGCCCTGCCGAAACACAACAGTAAAAGGGCATAACATTTTTTTTTGAAAATGGCTAAGACTGACCAGTATTAACTAGGTTGTAAGAAAGATCATGGCTGTAAGAAAGATCATACTGCTGTGTTTTCAAGGTTGTTTACTTTGGGGGAGAGAAAGATCAAGGATGACTTTCTGGGGTGGCTAGCAAAGTTGTTTCTTGAGTAGTAGTTATGACCTTTCTTTTTATAATAATTACTAAGATATTTAGTCTGTGTAATTTTCTAAATTTCTTTTGCTTCACCATAAAAATATTTGTTAAATGTATAAATAACAACGCCACATGCAGCCTTTATTCCTACTTCTTTTGTGATCATCTTCAATCATAAAGAAAGGCTGAAAGCACAGTATGCTTATATGCTCACCACACTAATGCACAGCTAGATTTTCAGTCAGTAACAGTAAATGTATTTTTTGGCGGGGAGCACAGATCAGGGTGCTCAGGGGACCCTACATGGTGCTGGGATTTCAATGAGTATCATAGTTACAGCCACATGCGAGGCAAGTGCCTAACCTTTGTACCATTTCTCTAGCCCTGGTAGAGAACTTTTTATTGTAACTAAATACGGAACACTGGCACTTTTAAATAATGTATAGTATTCTGTATATAGATATGAAACTTCATCACCTTCTTAGTTGATGGACAGTTAACTTGTTTCTAATTTTGTTCTTAATAAAAAAAATTACTGCATTATCTGTCCAAACAGCAGATTAATAAAACTGTTGGTGTCATAATGTGCTCTGACTTGCATATTACACATGGTCCCTGCTCACAGGAGGACTACGCTCTCCTTCCCAATACTGCGTCCCTTGTAGTGGTTTGTCACTTCCCGTGGTAGTAGCATGAAGCTTCTCTTTTTTTTTTTGACCCTCTGATTTTATTTTATTTATTTTTAATTTTTTTATTATACCACTGTGAAACATACAATTACAAAGGTGTTCATAATTGGTTCTTGGTAATACAGTATTCCAGCACCCATCCCTCCACCAGTGCCCCATTTCCACCACCAATGTACCCCTCCCCTCCCGCCCCCAGGCTGCCTTAATAGCAGGTACCCCAGTTTCCCTCTCTTTCTCTCTCTATCTCTCTCTCTGTCTCTGCATCTCTCTCCCTCTTATTTTACACATTATGGCTAGCCCTGCAG
This sequence comes from Cryptotis parvus, assembly GCA_021461705.1. Taxonomy (NCBI): domain Eukaryota; kingdom Metazoa; phylum Chordata; class Mammalia; order Eulipotyphla; family Soricidae; genus Cryptotis; species Cryptotis parvus. The sequence continues at coordinate 49,430 of JAJIBD010022949.1, forward strand.
ATATTTAGAGTTTATCACTTAAGTCTCTATGTGTATATTCAGTGGTGAGTTTTACTCTGCCATTACCATTTCCCACATTTAGTAAAACACTGGTATCTATTTATGTCCTATTAATGAATGCAGTCATTCTATATCTGTCCTTTTCCTTCTGACTAATTTCACTCAGCACGATAGACTCCATGTCCATCCATTTGCAGGTAAATTTCATAATCTCATCTTTTCTGACAGCCGCATAGTATTCCATAGTGTAGATGAACCACAGTTTCTTTAGCCAGTCCTCTGTTCTCGGGCATTTAGGTTGTTTCCAGAAGCTTCTCTTTTGCAGAGGATGGGGAATGCATCCAAGCCTTTTGAGCTTCTGTGTCATTCCGTCTGTTACCCTGTTGACCAGAGCTAATCCCAGAGCTAGTCTGTGTTCAGTTGGGGAGAGACTGCAAAGACCCAAGGGAGATCCATGCCCCATCCTCAGCTCTGCACAGCCTGTTTTTGCTTTCTTTGTTGTGGGAACTTTTTTTTTGCCTTTTTGGGTCACACCCTGCAAATGCTCAAGGGTTTCTCCTGGCTTTAGGAATTACTGCTGGCGGTGCTCCGGGGACCATATGGGATGTCGGGATTGAACCTGGGCCGGCATGGGCCGGCCTTGTGCAAGACAAGCGCCCTACCCACTGGGCTATCGCTCCTGCCCCCTGTGGTGGGAACTTCTAATGTACACTCTCACAGCACCTTATTTACTTGATTTTTGATGAGCTGTATCTAAAAGATGAATGTGAGCTTTCTTACATCCCTCACTAGACTCATCACTAATATAGGAATAATTCATAGTGATCATTTTTGTTTGTTTCATATAATTGTTGTTTTTATTGATTGTTTTTATTAAAACAATGTGATTTTCAAAGTACAAAGTTTTTCATAATACAGTAGTTAGAAAGACTCATCATCCTACACCAATCCCACCATCAAAGACCCTCATTTTCCAACCACCCCCTATTCCCATGCCTGCTCCCATAGCTGGCCCTAATTATATTGACCATTACAGCCCAGATATGTCAATGGTATTGATAAAGTCATGACTTTTTTTTCTGGTTTGATATGGGCTAATCTGACTGATATCTGTTCTTGGATTGACTTTCTGAGTTTTTAGAACATGGTTGGTTTCTACTCGTTTGATATATCGCACAGCCACTTTGCAGCTACACACCCTGGGGAAAGCAGTAGCAGCTCTGCTCTGTGTGTCTGTCTCTCTGGATCATGGCCAACAGCCTGGAAACAGTTTGTGGGCAGGTTCACCGAACTTTCTAGATGGGACAGAGGTGGGGAAAGGGACCCAGCTCCATATCCACAGAAGCCCAGTGACTTTAGCTGCAGAGACCCGCATACCTGAGCTTGAAATAGGCTTCTCTATAAGGTGGGGCTCTGATGAGCTGGGCTTGAGATCAGCTTCTCTCTTGGGTGGGGCCTCAGAAGAGCTGTTGAAAATGACTGCAATTATAGTGCGTGGATTTCTTCTGGCTTCTTCAAAGGCTCTATTTGGGTGGCAGGCCATGCAAAGCCTGTTTTACACCAGCTCTTCTTAGAAACATTAAACATTGACTAGTTTTCTTGGCTGCAGGTATTATGCCTTGGAAATACGAAAAATGGATGTCAACTAGCTCTGTGGGCAAAGCTCTTTGCTTCACTTAAAAAATATCTTGTTAAGCGCTATAATGATAACTCTTAAATGGAAAATCGATATTTATTGTTCTGTCTGTTCTATGTAGGAAAATGTTTCTTCTATGATGTTTGCTGTTTCCCAGGGTACATTTCAATAACCAAGATTTTCCCTGTCTGGTATACTTTTCTTTGTAGTGTTATTGGAAATGATTTTGGATTCCGGCTTTGGGAACATTGAATTGGTTAAGATAAAGAGCTCAAGAGGCCGGAGCGCTGGTACAGAGGGAAAGGCGCTTGCCTTGCACACAACTGATCCAGGTTCTATCCCCAGCACCCTGTATGTTTCCCCCAAGCACTACCAGGAATAATTCCTGAGTTCAGAGCTAAGAGTGACCCGTGAGAATGCCAAGTGTGCCTTCCCAAAAGATAAAGAGCCTGAATCACAGAATCATAAATCAGCTTTTTTTGATTAAGACAGAGTGATCCCTAAACACAGAGTCAGGAATATCCTGTCTCCCAAAAAAAGACCTAAACATTAAAGATAGGATGAGTCCTTTAGTTCTTGTACCTTTTTCTGTTACCACCCTATTTTAAAAAAAATTGTGTGTGTGTGTGTGTGTGATAAATTTAGGCTCCTGTATACTGAGTTTTAGGGGTAGGGGTGAGGGTGGTGGGGGGGCGGTGGTATACCTGGTGTTGCTCAGGATCTGTTCCTGGCTCTGCTCAGAAATGGTTCTGGGGATTGGAACTCGGTAGGCACCATAACTCCTGGACTTGTTCTTGATCACTTGATCACTTGAATCCCATTATTCATCAATTTGCTCGAGCGGGCGCCAGTAACATTTCCATTGTACCCCTATCATGTGCCAATGTAGCCCAATGGCATCTGGTTGATTCAGGAATATGAAAAGCCTCAAACAGTTCCTTCAGGGTCTTGACAAGGAAGGACTTGTTCTTACCAGTCAGAAATATTGATTTATTTGTTTATTTGGGGCCCACATCCACCGGTGCCCAGAGCTTACTCCTAGCTCTGTGCTCAGGGATCATTCCTGGCAGACTTGGGGACCATAAGAGGATGCTGAGATCAAACCTGGGTGTGCAAAGCAAGCACCCTATCCACTGTACTATCACTCTGGCCCCTGAATACTGATTTTTAACACTGATTATTCACTATCTAGGTATGCAGATGATATTAGTAATCAGCATCTTTTTTTTAAAAGAGTTGAAAATTGGGGAAAATGGATTGTGCAATGGGTAGGACACTTGCTTGCATTCAATAGAAAGTAATCCCAGAGCACCACTGAGAGTGGCTCAGATACAAAAAAACTTAAAAAATCAAGTTGATTTTGATTGAAAGCAATACTATGTGCCATACCTTTATTCCCTTTGATGTGGAAATAAAAAAAATATTGAAATAAAACGCATAGGCTTATAAGTTGAGTTTGTATCACAGATATATTTATGTATATACTCTTACTTAAGGACTCTCCATCATGACAGCACAGTGCTTTAGTTGCTTAACAGAAATAACTTTATGTTTTACTGTTTATGTTTCCTCCAGAGAACACCCCTAGCTGTGATCAGGGCTCCCCTTCTGTCTCTGTGCTGAGGAACCACTCCTGGCAGAGCTCATACATGCCAATCCGTACATGATGCCAGGGATTGAACTGGGGTGTAAGTCAAGCATCTCACCTCCTATACTATTTCTCTGGCCCCTGAATGGAATTTTTTAAATAGGTTTGTCACTGGGTTTGGCCTTATTTTCTGAACACACTCCCAGAGTGAGTGAAAATTTCACCACTCCCATTTTTCAGGTGGAGGCAGGGGAAGATAAATGTCCTGCAGTGCCCAGGAAGACCTTGTGTAACAAGGAACCTCTTACTCTGTAAAGCTTCTGAGTGCACTGCCAAGTACTGCTATCAATGGACAGCAGCATTAAATGGTCCGAGCCTGGAGGTTCTAAATATAAATTGACTTTTTGTGACTCTGACATGGAATCTATACTCCAGAGATGGAAAGAGAATTGTAAGATGTCATATTTAATATAATTTTGTATATAAAATACATATGTATATTATATATTCAAAAATATAAAATAACTAAATGAAATATAGTTTATATAAAATTATATATATATATGTATGTATACTTATTTAGCATTTTGCAATTGAGAGCAGTATGAATGCTGCTCTCCGGCTGCTCACTCAGATCTTGCCTCTCTCTCATTTTTTTTATTTTGGGCCACACCCAGTGAAGCTCAGGAATTACTCCTAGTGGTGTTTGGGGGACCATATGGGATGCTGAAGATCGAACCTGGTTAGGCTGCATGCAGAGCAAAGGCCCTACCTGCTGTGCTATCGCCTCCGGCCCCTTTCTCTCTGCTTGTATAGTTCCTCACTTATGCTCACTGCCTGTGGCAGTGAGTGGCCATAAGCATTTCTCACAACCTTGAAGGCCGAGAGTGTATTTATTTATTTCCCGTACTGTTTCTCCGTTTCTGGAACTTATGTGTGTAAATTGATTGCATTGCCTGTGACTTTCACCTTTTAGTGGGATAGTACAAAAATATTTCTTAGAATGAGGTTTTATCCCTAGACTTGGTTGCATCGAGCTACAATTTTCAAGAAAAGTGGCTACTTGAAGATAATTAAGGGCATGAGAGGTCCTAGGTTCCGGTGGTATTGGATTGTCGGTTAGTGAAAGAACTTTAGTCTGGAGGTCTGGGGATAAGGCAGTCACTGGGAATGGAGTTGCATTAACTGGCCTGAGAACTGCGGAAGATAAATTTGAGAGGAGGTCTGGAGAGTGGCTGTTTTGAGGCCTGGGCAGCAGTTCTAGAACTGTGGGAAAGAACCAGGAGCTAGAGAGTGGGTGAGACACGGGTGAATTGCAAAGAATGTGGACTTTTCATTTTTCAGTTGTATTTGGAAAAACAAGAAAATTTGTTTATCTCTCACCGTCTTGGTCACCATTTAAAATGAATGGTATGTGGGAACTGGAGCAATAGTATAGTAGATAGAGATTTGCCTTGCACATGGCCAACCCAGCTTCTGTTCCCAGCATCCCATACTCAGGAGTACTCCCAAGTGCAGAGCCAGGAGAACCTCTGAGCCCCACCAGATGTGGCCCTTCCCCTAAAAGAGATATATGCTATGTTCTCTGGAGCCAGATAAAAGGCCGGTGTGTCCATTATTTTAGTAACTTTTGAAAACACGTTGAAGCTCGCGCTGCAGTTTGTGTTAATTGAACGACAGTGGTAGTTAATAGTGCCTTGGTGGTTTCTGACAGGAAACCTTCACTGGGCTTTCCTTAAACTCCTCCAACACTACCACTGAGGCATGTCTGTGGGCTGAATTTCCATTCTGGGACACATGAGAAGGCTGCCAAAGGAAAACTTGTTGCTCAGCCATTTCCCTTATGTCTCCGGATGCTTTGTTTTGGATTCGCCAGTGTTCTTTTAAGTATTTTTTTATACCACCATGAAATATACAATTACAAAGATGCTCATATTTGGGTTTTGGTCATACAGTGTTCCAGCACCCATCCCTCCACCAGTGCCCATCTCCCACCGCCAACATCCCCTGTTCCCTCCCCAACCCCAGCCCACCTCCATGGCAGGTTCTTTATTTCTTTCCCTTTCTCTCTCTTTCTCTTTTCCTTTCCTTCCAGATTATGGATTACAGAACATACATTAGAGGGCTGTCATGTGTATCTTTTTGCCTGTATTTAATGCTCAGTTCTAGGTTGGTATTAGTACTTTCGACAATTGTTTGCACACTGTTCCATTTTCTGTCTTACCTAGCCTTTGACTCCCACACGTTTTTGATAATTTCCACCTTGACAAGACCTCCTGATACATGTTTCACTTGACCTTGGATATTGGTATCATGATATATACATATATTTATGTCATGCAAATAAATGCAGTCATTCTATATATCTCTCTCCTTCTTCGCCAGAGTGTTCTTGTGGGGCTGGCGGTGACCTCCTGGTCGTCTTTGAACTCAGTGTGTGATGTTTATGGCACTGTCCAACCTCTAACTTTAGGGCTGAGGGAGGCTTTCTCCCTGTCCTTGCTTTTTATGCAAAAAGTAGGTCATATTTTGATGGTGACGATGTTTCAAAATAGGTTCGTGTTCTGTTACCACGAATGTGGATTTATTCCTGTGTTGTGCGTTCTTGAGTGTGTGGAAGATTGGCCTACGATGCTCTAGGCTAAGTCAGCTGGTGCTGCAGGACCCTCTGCAGTGTTCAGGTTACTCTTTACTGCTGAATGTCGTAACTCACCTGTCCCTCGATGCCCACTCTAAGTTATGACATCCGGGTCTTGTCCCTGTGCTGTTTTCTGTCCCATGTGTGTGCTTCTGGTGTCTGGAGTCTGCAGCTGGAACCCTGTCACCTGTATCCCCTTGCTGGGGCCGCTGCTCTGTGATCTGTCGCTGGCCTCTCTAGAGCCATAGCGCAGTGACTATGTCCCCTTGGCTTGGCTTCTGGTCACTGCCCTGTTCATGTGGGTGAGACCCTCGGCTCTCCTGCCACCTGTCTGGGCATAGGTGAAGGGTAAAGAGGAGAGGTTAGTCTCCATTTGGACATAGGAAACCCCAGTTAGGAGACTGAACAGTGGGACCTCCTCTCTTAACCTGCTGTTCCCCCGCTTTCCCTCCACCCCTTCCCTCTCGCACCTGGTTATCTGTGAACTATTTGACTGGAAACCATGTAGGCAAGAATTAAAACAACCAGTTAAATTCTCTGTGTTCCCTGGCACTCCTCCCTTAACTGTCACCATGACATTCCCTAATTGTGAGCTTCCCCAGGAGAACCACCCTGTGAATCACATAATACAATTTAGCATTTTCTAGTAGCCACTGTTCTTTTCATTATTTTTAAATGAAAGAACTTTAAAAAAAAGAAAGCTTTGATTTGCAAAATTATTGATAATTGAGTTTTTAGACATAAAATATTTCAATCCCTCCACTAGTGTCAACTCCCCTCCACTGGTGTTCCCATAGTCCCACCCTCCCCCATGCCCGCCTATCAACCTCATAGGCACATTACAGAGTTTCATTGCTTGCAGCTTACATCTCATGTTTGCAATTTTGTTGAGTATGAATTTTGGGTATATGGCTGTAGCACTCTCTAATATCATCCGGCAGTCACACCTTTTAAAAAGTGAAATTAGGGGCCAGAGCAATAATCCAGCGAGGAGGGCATCTGCCTTTAACGTGGCCAATCTGGCTTCAATCCCTGGCAATCTATCTGGTCCCCTTAGCACCATCATCCTGAGTGCAGAGCCAGGAATAACCCCTGAGCATCGCCTAGTGTGACCCAAAGGGTAAATAAAATAAAATTAAAATAAAAAGTGAATTTAATTTTAAGCGCTTGCTTGCTTGCTTGCTTGCTTGCTTGCTTGCTTGCTTTTGCTTGCGGTACAGGAAGAGCATTACTCTGGCAGTGCTAGGGGCTGCTCCCTGGGGTTGTTGCTCAGGGTTTACTCCTGGTCCAGGTTTACTCCCCGGTGATCATGAGGTGCCAAGGAGTGAACCTGGGCCTCCTGTATGCAGAGCTTGTGCTAAGTCTCCGGAGCAATCTCCAGGGCCCCAGTTGCATGTTTCATGTCAATATATCCCATGCCATATCCTTTTTATGTGTGATAAATAGCTTACAAGTACTAATGGGATATTTCTACATTTTCTTCAGACTAAGTCTTTATTCTATTTAAGTCTTTATTCTTAAACTAGTTGACTGTGATGCAGAATTTTCATTGAAAATACATGATGCATACTTGGATTGCATGTAAATTTAGTTGAAGGGTGGGTATTTGTGTCATGCCTAGCTGTGCTAAGGGCTTCCTCCTGGCTCTGTGCACAAGAATCACGCCTTAGATGTGGGGAAAAAGGGACTCTCATCCACTGTTGGTGAGAGTGCCAACTGGTCCAGCCCTTTTGGAAAACAATATGGGATTCCTCCGAAAACTAGATATTGAGCTCCCATTTGATCCAGCAATAGCACTCCTGGGAATATACCCAGAGACCGAAAAACATGTAGCAGAAACACTATCTGTACTTCTTTATTCATCTCTGCGCTATTCACTATTGCTAGAATCTGGAAACAACCTAAATGCCCGAGAACAGAGGACTGGCTAAAGAAACTGTGGTACATCTACACTATGGAATACTATGCAGCTGTCAGAAAAGACGAAATTATGAAATTTACCTGCAAATGGATGGACATGGAGACTATCATGCTGAGTGAAATTAGTTAGAAGGAAAAGGACAGATATAGAAGGACTGCATTCATTAATAGGATATAAATAGACACCAGTGTTTTACTAAATATGGGAAATGGTAATGGCAGATTAAAACTCACCACTGAATATACACAAAGAGACTTAAGTGATAAACTCTAAATATCTGCAGGGCTAGCCATAATGTAAAAACAAGAGGGGAGAGAGAGACAGAGACAGAGAGAGAGACAGAGAGAGAAAGAGAGGAAACAGGGCTACCTGCTGTTGAGACAGCCTGGGGTGGGTGGGAGGGGGTGGGATACATTGGTGGTAGAAATGGGGCACTGGTGGAGGGATGGGTGCTGGAATACTGTATTACCAAGAACCAATTGTGAACACCTTTGTAATTGTATGTCTCACGGTGGTATAATAAAAAATTAAAAAAAAAAAGAATCACGCCTGATGGTGTTCGGGGCCCATATGCTGTGCCAGGGTTGGAATCCAGGATCTGTTATGTCTATGGCAAGCACCTTAGCCCATCCTGTATCTCTCCAGGCCCAAAGATTTTATAGTATTTAGAGCTGAGAAAGTAGAATCACTAACCCAGGAATTTCCAGATAGTCTTAAATATTTCCCCCCCAAAGAGACAGCCATTGATTTATAGATTTATATTGAGATTAGTAATTAAAATGATCATAATAATAAATAATTTAATAATATAAATAATTAATAAAAGTTAAGTAATTAGTGTCTTCTTTGTTCTACTCACCTTCCCGGTGTTCCAAATTCTACATTGTTCCTAGTTGCTGTCATATTGAACCTCAACGCTGTAGATTATTCTAAAAATCATACCTATATGCATATGTTTTCTCAGAGCTTTGTTTGTGTAGAGTCAATTCATGCTTAATCCAAATCTTCAGAAGTTGGTTTAGGAAATCAGATTGATTCATTGGTATCCATAAGCCCTGAGAAAAATAACTGCACATTTAGGTTTCATCCCAAGATTAGGGAGTGCCTTGCACATTGTAGGTACTTAATAAAGGTCCCTTACTAAATTCTGTTTAGTCCCCAAATTGCCACATACATTGTGTTTTCTCATTGACCTGACCCTACCTTCACACATCTTCCTTTATTGTATCTTCTCAGAGAACCAAATTATTTTACTCCAGAACATATTTCTCAAATGCTATTTTGAGAAACAAATTCTATAATTTATGTCAATATCTCCTACGAGCCTGCATGTTATGTGGCAAGGGAAATTGTGTTCTCAGCATAATGCATGGCAGGTGGGAAGGCTGGAATAAATATGAACCATGGCAATATGAGGTGAGAGCAGAAAGTCCAGTTATTAGAGAAGTTGGCCATTTTTTTAAATTGGGGAAAAGCTTTTCTTTTGAAGGGTTGTGACACTAAATGTGTGCAGAATATTAGTTCAAGAGTATTCAGAATAGTCTTTAATTATGTTTTGTATTTTATTGACCCTTAATGCTAAAAACTAAGAAAAGGAAGAAAGTTGAACTATGAAATGCTTTTAAGGAGCTGAGAAAGATACGGGGGAGAGCAAAGGTGCATGGAGGAAGCTTCACCTCTTGTTATTTCAGAACAGTTTCAAGCAAACCCACCCTTTCCATTATCCCCGTGCAATGAGCCTTACCCACTGTATGGGGAGATATAATTAGAAATGGACCGTGGGCCAGTAGACCAGTTGTCGGGTCATTATCTGAATCATAAAGTTGGAGTTAGTGCCCATTAGAGATTACTAGTTTGGAAAAGTTAGATTAGAATTTAGTGTTTGCAAACATTAAGTTTCTCAGTTTGAACAATCCTTTCAAAAGAGAAAAACTCTTGGCATTTGACTTTCTCTGTAATGTCTCCTGAAAGGGAGCCATGCACACAGAATGCGCTCAGAGGGTACAGCATGGTGCCTCCTCACCTCGTCTTCTCTCCGCACCCCCAAGCCCAGAGGCTTGCTCTACTTGTCCTATTTTTCTGCCCTCTGCAATAAACCCTCTGCTGAGATAGATGTATTTTCCTGGTTTTTTTTGGTACTTTATAGAAATGTAATCATGCACTATCTGCATTTGAATTAAGGTAGTCAGTTATTCCAGGTGGCATTTCTGATAGCAAGTAATTGAAAATGGGGTCAGTTTTTAGTTTTTCTTGTTATGGATCTAAGTGGTGATGTGCGGTTTACCATTGTATTTAGTTCTTCATTATTCTTTTCAGACATGAGAGCCTTCTACTGAGACTATACCACCTACACGCAAAGCCTGGCAAGCTACCGTGTTTTATTTACTTTTTATGCCAAAGACTAGTAACTATTATGGACCTCAATTCCATAACCTGAAGAATGGTTTCGGCTCCTCCTGTCCCTGGAGCAAGCAGATGCCCTTGGGCTGCACTTGCTTGTGACAGGACTAATGGAGATGTTACTAGTGCCCACTTGAGCAAATCGATGAACAATGGGAAGACAGTGATACAGTGATTGGTGTACAGGCAAAGCATATATAGTATGTGTATGCGCATAAATATGTGTGCTTTTAAAATGTTTTGTCAGGGACTAGAGAGATGGTATATTATGGAGTTTCAATTCCTGCAGCCCCTATCTACCCCCTGAACCATGCCAGAAGTGATCCCTGAGCAGAGAGCCAGGAGTACGCTCTGAGCACTTCTGGGCATGGCCTCCAGAAACCAAAATGATATTTTTAATAAATGTTTGGACAGACTGGATGATGCTGTCTGCAGGTGCCAGGCTGCTTGCCTCTCAGTGCTTTGCTCTCAACTTCTCCAGGTGTCAGGTTGTATAGATCCACTTCGATTTTCCTATGGTGACATTGTTTTCCGGCCTGTGGATGTATCATAATTTAATGAGCCTACAGTTCACTGAAGAACATGTGTGTGTGTGTGTGTGTGTGTGTGTGTGTGTGTGTGTGGCTCATCTTTTGGCATTTAGATCAATAGAATCTACATGAATGTATCGACAAAGTAAATTCTTAGAAATAGGTACTAAGAAGTAGACAGTGGGCATTCTGAATTTTCTGTTATTTCTAAATGAACCTCCAAAGAATTTTGATAGTTTTATTCCCAACAACAAGGTTTGAAAAGTCCTATTTGCAGGGTTCTTGCGTTGCATTATCAAGCTTGTTATTTTTATTTCAGTCTGATAGAGGGAAACTGGTACATTCGTTGATGTTCCTCATTCCTGTGTTTGTGTCTGTTTGGAATGGGATTAGTTACATGTGTGCTTCTCTTTATTCTGTTCTTTATTTTCTAAATGGTTTGTTCATGTTTTTTCTTAACAATCTGAAGGAACTTTTCCCTTCTTCTATAGAAAGCCAGTTTATACTTTCCTTTGCAATAAAGTTTTTCCCCCTTGGCTTTTACTGTGCATGTAGCCATTGTGGTTTTTCTAAGCAGAAGGTTTAAATTTGTATATAGTAAAATGTACCAGTTTTTCCTTAATAGCTTCTGTGTTATGTGGGTTAATAAAAAGTTAACTGCAGAGTGTGGAATGGGGGGGTGTTGGGGTGAATAAAGGAGGGAGGGAACTTAAATGGGAATAGGGAAAATAACCAAGAAATATTTGTGGGAAATATGATTATGAAGAAATTCAAATTTTAGCCAAAAGTTGTATAACCAATATGGACAAAAAAATTAAGCCCTGAGTGCCAACAGGTATTATTTTTAATGTCTCTTAGAAGGATTTTCATTACTATGAGGTTTTGATTTTATCTTTTGTTAGAAATTTTAATTTATCATATGATCCTCTTTCCAGATCAAATTCTAACCTGTTTCCTGCACTGTTGCTAACGTCTGGGGAATCCATGTCAGAAGTACTTCCAGGTCAGATACACTTTTACATATTTCAATGTAAAAGAAACTGTTAGATATTAAAATTTTGGCATTGGTATGTGAGCCAGATCATTGTTTTGATGATGTTAAACTTAGAAAATTTCAAAACCATCATGTGTGGGACCTGTTTTTCTTCACTCATGTAATTGAAAAATGAATCTTTTTCATTAAGATAGAGGAATCCATTGTACCGCACTGTATTCATTGCCCGTCTCTATTAATATAATCTGAAGATATTTTAGTTGACTGTAACAGGAAATTAAAACCCTGCCGAAATTTGCCATCTAGCATTACACATTACAACCTGTGAATTGTTAAAAGTGAACAAAGGAGGTGCTGGTGTGGAGCGTCAGCAAACGGGGGCTGAGACGATGAGGTGGGGTTTATTTAGAAGAGCGCCCTGGTTTCGACGGCTATGAATATTAGGTCTAAAGAAAATGCCTTCGTTTATTCTGTGCTCCTTTCTTTGGGTCATGCTAGACTTGGCACAGTGTAGCGTAGGTTTTAATTCTTATCCTCCCAGTAATATAAGAAGGATCAACCCTTTGAGATAACGTTTTCAACGAAACACAATACAACTGCCTAAAGTATCTGGGTCAGTTCACTATTTGGTAGGATGCATACCATTCTGCCACTTTGAGTTTGCGTTTTATTCATTTATGGGGGTGCAGGGAAAAGAGGGTGACTCTCAAGCAGGGATCAGGAGTCCTGGGCCCCTCCCTGCAGTTTTCAACCAGACTGGTGGTTCAATGTGAAGACCCTGTAGTGCCAAGGATTAAGCCAGCCCACCCTGGCAGTGCTCAGGGGTCTTCTAAGCCATATCCAGAAGTGTGGGAAAACCTCCAGAGCTGCACTCAGAGATGTCTGGAGGATGTTTTCAGGGATGGAACTAGTGTCAGCTCAATGAAAGGAAGAGCCTTAACCGGACTAACTTTCCAGGCCTTCCTTGGAGGGCTGTTCTGTTTCTGATTAGGTTTTTCAGAGTGGTTACTCCTAGTTCTGCACTCAGGAATTACTCCTAGTGGTGCTCAGGGGACCATATGGGATGTCGGGGATTGACTCTGGGTCGAGCACATACAAGGCAAACACCCTATCTCCTGTTCTATCACTCTGGCCCATTATTTTTTTCCCGATGGTGTGGGGAGGAGAATTGGGCCACACCTGACAGTGGTTAGTGACTATTCCTAATTCTGTGCCTAGGAGTGACTCCTGGCATGCTTGGAGGTCATGTGTGGTCCAGGAATTTGAACTGGGATCAGTGAGATGCAAAGCAAGCATCTCTCCAGCCCCTGCTTTAAATTTTTAAATAAGTAGATTTAAACCATGGGCAAAGGTTATTAATGGTTTAAATTCTGAAATTGGGCCTATTGCATATATTAAGATCTTTTTATGTAACAGTACAATTTCAACAGAATTGAAATAAAATAATGTAAACACTAAGCTTGGCAGAAGTATACAAGTGGCGGAAGTTGCCTTTTTTATTAAAATGTCTGAAAACAATATGAGAGGCCTAATTCACAGAGGAAAATTAGAAAATTAGATGTGATTCTTTGAAGCCACTTAACTGTGATAATTTAGGTCCTAGGAATAGAGTCTCTGCAAATATGTATTTGATTCAATATATTAAATTTAAAAGATTAAGGGAAATACATATGGCCTTTTAAAAATACATTTTAAATGTTGAGAATAATTACTTATAGGAATTCGTTGGCAGTTAAAAATCTTTGATTATATTGCTAAGATTTAGTTTGAGAACATTCTACGAACAAGGCTGGCAAATTTATAAATAATGTGTTTCCCTCCAAATGGAGGTGAAGTTAATTAAGTGACTTTTAGATTTTTTTTATTTCCACAGTACTTTAAATGTATTTATTCTTCCTATTGGCACAGGAATCATTCCATTCCTCAGTAGGTCTGTAAATGAGATAATGAAACTGTTATCCAGCCTGGGTTTCTAATAGCAGCCTTTACTGCCATCGATTCTGTTGACATAGAATGTGATCATTTTAGAGGAGAGAAACATTCTTATTCCAGTTTTCAGCTTTTTTTCCCTTGAAAATTCAAATGCCAGCTTTTGGCCCAGTAACTAGAATAAAGTTCCCTTGTCCAGCTTTCAAGAGTTGTTTCTACAGGATCCTTAAAACAGCAAACAATGAGCCAGTTCAGGAGTTAAAGCACTTGCCTTGCGTCCCGCCACCGTGGTTAGACCCCTGGCATTGCATAAAAGTCCCCAGAGCACTGCCACGAGTTATCCCACTAAGCACAGAGCCAGGAGGAAGCCCTAAACAGTGCTGGGCTTTGTCCCAGAAAACAAACAGAAGCAAAGACACCAGTTTATAGTCGGAGTTCCTTCTGCAAGGCCTTAGTCTGCAGTATAGTCCAGGAATAACCACAGTCCAGTGTTTCAGCATGTGACCACTGTTTAATTTCTTCACTTGATCACTTGAATCCCGTTATTCATCGATTTGCTCGAGCGATCGCCAGTAACATTTCCATTGGACCCTATCACGTGCCAATGTAGCCCAATGGCATCTGGTCGATTCAGGAATATGAAGAGCCTCAAACCGTTCCTTCAGGGACTTTACAAGGAAGTCTGACCATCTTGTAGGTGGGCGGCCACGTGATCTTTTGACATCCCGTGGGATCCAGTCGGTAATGGCTCTAGTCCAGCGGTTATCTCCAAATCGCATTACATGTCCAGCCTATCTGATTTTTGATGCCTTGGCAAATGAGGCAGTGTCCCTGATTCTGGAATAGCGATGGAGGTCGGAACTCCGGATTCGCTCTCTCACTTGAGTGAGGCGTGATATTCCAAGCATAGCTCTTTCGATTCCTCTCTGGGAGACCCGAAGAGCATTCTCATCCTGCTTTCATAGCCTTTCAAAATTGACTTGAGGCCTGGTTTGTGAGCAGCGAAAGCAATGTATGTTCTTGCTTTATAGTTCAGTGATGTTTTTTCTATGTAAACCAGTATTCTCAAACTTAATCACATACCACATTCATCGGTCTTGGTATTAAAGTCTATATTTCAAGAGATATTCATCATCTCAAGACCTTGAGACTCTGCGTAACAGTGAAAGTGGCTTAAAACCTGAGCAGATAAATTGCTTTGTTGAGACGCACATGCTGTTGCCCGAGAGCTGCCTCTCAGGCCTTACTTCTTAGGTGAATGAATGCACAGTCCCTGGCATAGGCTTCCTACACAGGCAGCCGCCACATATCAGGGTGACATCAGGACCTCAGGTGTTGGAGTGCCTTTCGCATTTGATCATGCATGTCCACCTGTTCTTCCACACCTGTCTCCCCTGTCCCTATCCTGGCCCTCCTTGTCCTTCTCTGCTCATCCCTCCCACTTTGTCACAGTGCTCTCTGCCTGCCTAACCCCTAACAAGACTGCTTCATAGCATATCTCACTGCTCAATAAGATGACTCCTCCTCCTCGTCCTCCTCCTATTCCTCTTCCTCCTCCTCCTCATACTCCTCCCCATTATTATTATTACTTTGGTGAGGAGGTTGTTGGGGGCTCCCAAGCTGTGCTCAGGAAGTTGGGGGGTCCATGCAGCTCTTGGCCAATTAAACTGTCAGTCCAGTTGAGACCCTGTGGTGCTAGGGATATATGGGCCACCTCAGCAGTGCTGGAGGTCTGCAGGGCCGTCCATGCCCGGTTATGGTTGGGGATGGGTGGGCACCATGTTGCACTCCACTGTGCTTTAGGATCCATATGGTGTTGGGGATTAAACCTAGGGGAGCACATGCTAGACTTACCAGTATAAACACTGTACTATCGCCCGCTCTCAGGACGGGGTTTCTTAAATGAAAGCATCGGATGTCAAGTTGTACTCCCAGATCGAGAAATATCTGTGCTTCTCAGCCTGTGATCTCGTTACCCCAGTGACCCCAGAGCCTTCTCACCTTTGGCTCTTTTGTTCCTAGAGAAGTTCTTATCTTTTTCGTCACATTGAGAGTTTACTTTTATGAGTGATTTCAGGAAACCAGATTTATTTTGCCTCTCCTTCCTAAAAAGGAAAATAAATCAAGATTCCCCCGCCCCTGTTCTTTTTCGTTTCCTTAATACTTAGAGGTCTAGTTCAAAAGGTAACATCGCTCTCAGGGTAAAAGTCCTAGCAGTAATCTCTCGCTGGAATAAAGCTGGGTAGCAGAGAGACAGAAATGAAGAGTACGCAGAGCTGATTCAGGGCAAGGGGTGAGCTTTTCGATCCATGTGTCAGTTCCAATATCACAAGCATGGGGTGGGACGCAGAGGAACCCCTGTCTCTGCTGAGCTTTATCTCCCGCAGAGATGCCGAAAAGAGAGAGTGGGCAGAATTAAGTCTGTGCTGGGATCTTTATGACTCTGGGTTGGAGGAAAGATTTATTCACCCTGAAATTTATTTATTAATGTATTTATTTTTAAAATTGAATCACAGTTAGTAGGTTGTTCATGATTGGGTTTCAGTTATACAATATTCCAGCACCCATTCCTTTTACCATCAGCAATATCACCAGTTTCTCTCCCCCATCACCACCTGCCTCTATTGCAGTCACTTCTCTCTCTCTCTCTCTCTCTCTCTCTCTCTCTCTCTCTCTCTCTCTCTCTCTCTCCTCTTTTTGGCATTGTAGTTTGCCACACAGCTACTGAAAGGTCATCATGTATCTCCCTTTACCTACTTTCAATACTCAGTTCTTGTTCAGAGTAATCATTTCTAACTGTTATTGCCCTACTGGTCTGGTCCCATCCTGAAATTAAAGTGACTCTGCCTTACATGATTTTGTCTAGGCTTCTAAACAAAGCAAAAAAAAAATCCCAGTAGCTTTGTATCCTAGCTAAATTTCTTTCAGTAGCTTAAAGGAAGAAACCAGCTCCAAGTGAATCAGCTCCACCCCCCCACCCCCCATCTTCAAGGGCCTGGGGTAATAATCCATGGATTTTTCTTCCTGGAAGTTCACTTTTCCAGCACTACCCAGTTCAGGAATTCCAGCTGTCTGGGCAGTTCGTTCCCTATTCTGCCTCTTAGCTTTGCCTGCTCATTTGTTAGATTCACACAGGTTGTTCTTCGTGGGACCCTCTGAATCTCTCATCTTAGCATCGTCTCATTCAAGGGAAGGAGAAGCAGGAACACATCTCTCCTGGTCATTCTGGAAGAGTCTTAGGTCTAGTGTGCTGGGTGGTTTCAGATGAGGAGCTTTGCTACACTGATTCTCTGGGTCTGGGCTACTGGCCCAAGCAGGGATGGGTAGGGATCATCTCTTATCTAAAATTCATGTGTGGTAGCTTTAGAAGCTCTAGCACAATACGTGACAGAGTGGCTTGCCTTGCACCGAGGAGGTCCAGGTTTGAACCCAGCACTGAATGGGTAGATAGATAGAATATAAGCTTTGTGAGATTGGGTGTTTTTTGCTTTGGGTTTCTTTTCAAAAAAGGAATTGTTAAAATGATTGAAAAGAAATAAGAAAAAAGTTAGATATTTTGTTAATTTTGTTTACTGTTATGTCCTCAGTAATTAGAAGCATTTCTGTCACATAGATGTGCGGAAAAGTAAGCTCTGAGTGAATGAGTGTGGGAGAGAGATGGAGCCTTGAGAAACTGCGAAGTGTTCAGCAAAAGAAGGAGGAAGTGCATGGCAGACTATAAAAAGACGCTTCTCCATCCTGCGTGCAGGAAGGGCAGGCCATCCTGGTTCTCATCATACTCTTAAATCTGAACTTATACCTAAGCCTGGATTAGGACTCGTCTTGCTTGACTTGCTATTGGGTCCCTAAGCAGCCTGGTGAATAGACCTGGAGGAGGTGGCAGAGCATTTCATTTGAGCCTTTTGGTTTGCAGTACAGATACTGAAAGGTTATCATGCACATCTCTTTACTATGTTTAATACCCAGTTCTTGTCCAAAGCGATCATTTCTATTATTATTGTCATAGTGGTCTCTTCTCTATCCTAACTGCCCTTTGCACTCCCCACACACACACACTTGTGGCAAGCTTCCAACCATGGACCAGTCCTCCTGGCCCTTGTACAAAAGTATTTCTTAGCACTGTGAAGAATAGTATGGTCCTACCTAGACTTTTTATATAAGCACACTTGTCTTAATGTCATACTTGTCTGTGTATTTTAATCAGTGATTTTTTTCAACAAACATTTCTTACATGTTTTGGATTTGGGGCCAAAACCATAATGTTCCCAGGACTTCCTGACTCTGTGCTCAGGAGTGATCTCTGGCGGCAGCGGAGCTCTGTGTGATGCCAGGGCAGTTGGGATGCAAGGAAAGTGCCGTAACTCTGTATTGGCACTCCAGCCCCGAAACACTTCTTGAGAATCTATGGCATGATTGACTTTTATGCTGGTTACATGCTGCAACTCCTAATCAGGAAAATCAGTCTGATATAAAGAAATTAGAGAGGGGGTTATGAAGCTTTGGGGGTGTTGATAAAGGGTCTGGTGGGAGAGGCCAGGAGGGCTGAAAGTTTGCCAGTCAGGATGGATGGTTGCAGAGAAAGGCCAGGGATGAAGAAGGTGGCTTGTGTGACCAGTGCCTGGGAAGCCGTGGACTCAGATACACGGCATCTTTCTCTTCTGAACCTCTTCCTTCTGTCGATTGGTAGTTCCCAGCCATGCTCCCTCCTCCGTTGGAATCACTCAAAGTACCCTGACTGTTCCCAGTCCAAGACTAACTTGAATGAGAATCTTTGGGAATAGGATTTATTAGGCTTCTGGATGTTTAAGAAATTCCCCAAGAAGTCCTGCAGTTCAGGCAGAGAACAGTCACTCAGATCCCTGGCGTCCTTTCACACCTGTGCCCTGACCTTCCAGAAACCTCTGATCCCTTGACCTTCCTCACCCCCTACCCAGCCCATGTCTCTCCTCCCAGCTTAGTGTCATGCCCTCTCCAGGCCAGATTCCAGCGCTCATTCCTCATCTGTGCCCCACCCCCCACCCACACCCACACCTGTTCTCCCCAGGGTCCCTTCTTCCTCATTCCATCAGTTGCCTTTACGTTTTGTCCATGGTTCCTTCCCTGCTTTTTTGGTTTTTGACATAAATCCCACTTGTTTATTTTTGCTCTTGCTCCCAAATCCCAGGATCATTGGCAAGACATGGCGCCGACTTCTGTTTCCTCCCGGAGTTCTGGACTCAGGCCTTACACTCAGGACTTTGATGCATGAGAGTCTTTTGTGCATGTGATGTCCGACTGGGGTCTTCTTTCATCCTTTCCCACCTGCTGTCGGACTGCCACCACCACTGAGACAGGAGAAGGTCCTTTCCCCCACGGGAGCACCTTGGCCCCTTTGCCTTGAATGATGTACTGATCGATGTGGGTTTGTGGTGGGCTCTTGATTCTGTTTCCTGAAAAATCCACTAACTCCGTGTTGCTGCCTTAAGCCTGTTTCTAACCTGCTTCCCGTCAGGGGATGCTGATGTTCCTGAGGAAGTTGCAGTTGTAGATTTGGGATTTCCCTTGGCAGTGTGTCCCTGCGATGACATAGGTGCCTGTCCCCAGGCTGACCTACTCTCCTCCCTCTCCCCAGCAAAGGTACGCCTTGTCATCCTGCACCTCCCCCAGCTGGGCACCGGCTTCCTGATGGCCCTTCATGGAGCTCCCTCTCCCCAGCCCCTCCTGGCCTCTGTTCCCCCGCCCCTCCTGGCCTCTGTTCCCCAGCCCCTCCAGCCTGTTCACAGAAACCATGGCCAAGAGCCTCCTTGTCACAACAGAAATTTCTCCACCCCCTATGCTCCCCATTTCTCTACCTTGCCCCTCCAGCTTTGTTCCCTGCAGCTGCTCTGACCCCTCTGCCCTCACCTTAAGCTGGGTACCCAGCCCCGCTCCAGCCCTGCACTTGCCGTAAGCCGGGGTACCTGGCCCCATTCCAGCCCTACCCTCGCCACGAGCTGGGGTACCCAGCCCCGCTTCAGCCCTGTCCTGGCCATGAGCTGGGGTACCCAGCCCCGCTCCAGCCCTGCCCTCGCCGAGATGGGGTACCCGGCCCCGCTCCAGCCCTGT
The DNA here is from genome assembly GCA_021461705.1 of Cryptotis parvus. NCBI lineage: Eukaryota > Metazoa > Chordata > Mammalia > Eulipotyphla > Soricidae > Cryptotis > Cryptotis parvus. Next base: position 69,150 of record JAJIBD010022949.1, read on the forward strand.
CCTGGCCGTAAGCTGGGGTACCGGGCCCCACTCTAGTCATTCAGGCTTCTGCTTCTTTCCTCTCTCGCATCTCAGGGCAAGTAACTAAGGCAGAGACTCTTCATGTCCTTGGGATTCTCAGGACTTACTCCTGGCTCTGTACACCACCATCATTCCTGGTGTTGCTCAGGGGACACTATGTGGTGCCAGGGATCCACCTCAGGTCAGCTGCGTGCAAGTCAAGTGCCCACTGTCCTGTCTCTCTGCTCTAAGCCCCCCACCCCTGTGTTTTATATATTAAAGTACCTACTTCTGTCTCAGTGTCTGAATTCCTGTTTGTGAGCCTGTTTCCTGTATGTGTGTGTGTCTGTACTGCAAGACCTTCCCCCCCCCACACACACACACACACTTAGCCAGTGAGGCGGGTGGCTAATGGGGCCTCAGCCATCAGCCCTGTGCCCTGTCGCTTGGTTAAGGAGAGGAGAGTCACTCACACTGACTGTTGTGGTCTGTGCCCAGCTCTGGATGCAGTTCTCAATGAGATCCTCCCAGTGACTTGTAGTATTATTGTTCCCACTTTCCAGAGAAGGAATTGGAAGGACAGGTGTCCCAGATCATCTGGCTAACAAGTAACAGGGACCCAACTTGAGCCTTGGTGTTGGCCGCTGTGCTGCTGCTGTCCTTGTGGTGGTCACTGTCTCACGTTGACCAGGGCCTCTTTCCTACAGCCTTGATGGTGTTAAGAACTTCTTAATTTCTCTGAACCTGGTGAGATTCTTTTGAATCCTGTGACTTCCTAGTTAATCCTAATTCCTGGAGGCAGTGGTACATCTCAGCCTGTTCTTTTGCTTTAGGTGATACCATTGTCTAATGTATGCACTGGGCTTTGATCTTCCGAACACAATGTATGTAGAGTTCTCTTTCTTACCCCCAGGCCCAACCCTGCCAGTCAAACACCCACTTTGAGTCAATTTAGCAAGTACTTATTTTATTTTATTTTATTTTCCCTTTTTTAAAACTTTATTTAAATACTGTGATTTACAAAATCGCTTCACAATACAGTTTTTTCAAGTATTGGATATTCCAACACCAGTCCCACCACCAATGTGCCCTTAACATCACCAGAACTTTATTTTATTTTGTCTTTGCAGCTACTAAAGTTGCAAAAGGTCTCAGGAGGGTAACGAGATCAAAAGCGTGATGCACTCTTGCCACAGCATTTGTATTTGCCATATCCAGAGTAGAATAAAAGCCAGTTAAATAACTTCCCTAAACATTTTACGGTAGTCTTTCTTTATAAAGAAAGCAAGTAAACTTTTCTCTGGAAAAACATTGCTAGAACAGAGTACCTGACATCATTAGTTGTTTTACGGAAATGTTTCCATGCCTTCGTAAAGAAGCCAGATTCCCAGGTTCATACTAGTGAGAACATTTCTTATAATGATTCTCACTTTAACGATTCAAGAATCTAACTATCATGTCTTGTGTCCTATATCGTGAACATAAAGGAAAGCTGTTTGGGTTGGGGTATTTTGGGGGGACCACACTGACTGCTTAGATGTTACTTCTAGCTCTGTATTTGAGTTACTCAATTACTCAAATAACAGTTACTCTGGCTCTGTACACCACCATCATTCCTGGTGTTGCTCAGGGGACACTATGTGGTGCCAGGGATCCACCTCAGGTCAGCTGCGTGCAAGTCAAGTGCCCACTGTCCTGTCTCTCTGCTCTAAGCCCCCTGGCTCCTGGCAATACCAGGGATCAGCCTTGGACCTCCCACACCAGAACATGTGCTGGCTCAGCCCTGCTGAACTGCCTCTGAGGCCACGGGCAGCTTTCTGGGAGCCCTTGTCAGTTCTACTGCTGTTCTTGAAGGAGATTGAAATAGAAACTTAAACACATTTTTTCCTGAATATTTGTTAGTAGAGGCCAAAATAGTATACATTTTTTTAGCTTTTTCATTAAACTGTACTTTAAAAAGGGAGAGAAACATAAATTCTGGGTTTTCCTTCTTATTTCCATTTATTGAATCACCTTGAGTTACAAAGTTTTGAGTTTCAGATATAAGGTTTTGTCTGCCAGTCCCTTCACCAGTGTCCCCAGTTCCCCTTCTGCCCCCAGCCTCCCTCTATGGCAGACAGTTTTCTGGTTTCCTTGTAGGCACTGTGGTTTGCAGTGCTGTTCCTGAGAGGGTGTCATGCATGTCGCTTTACTCCTTCTAGCACTCAGTCCTCGTCCAGAACTGACCACTCTGTCATTGTCGTGGTGGCCCTTCCCTGTCCTAATCCCCTTCCACAGTCACCGCTTCCTACTAAGAACCAATTCTCCTTCCCTTTGTTTCTATATTGTTGAGCATTTCTGGTATTATGCAGTCCCAGAGCTGAGAGGGGGCTGGAGAAGCATGTGTCCCCTCAGCAGTCACACTCAAGAATAGCACCCCAGCCACTGAGTAGATCCAGTTGTAAGTAGGGACCCTTACTCTACAGTGGACTGTGCAGTGGACTGGGGCAGAGAGCACCAGTGGGCTTGCTTCCTACATGCACACACAGACTCCAAGGGAGTCAGGTCTCTTCTTAAATTGTCCATTGGGAGTATTTGATGCTGGCGATAATTTCCGGCTTCCAAGCACCACAAGCTGTGGGCTTTCCCCTCCTGTGACATTCCTGTTTTGCCTGCAGGGGAGAAAGTTGCCCCAATACAATTTCTGGAATGTTAGCCATTAGCCACACAGGGGTAGTCTCTGGAGGGCAAAGGATCAGATAAGAAAGAAGTCATTCCTCAGAGCCTGAGAAACATGAAACCTGAGACAGTCTTGCTGGTGAATATTATCCCCTTCCATGTGGAGAAACTTTCCCTTATTCACTACAAGAGAAAGGGAATAAGTCACTGGTGATGTGGAACGATTATTTGAAATAAAGGCATCAGTCAGTCCTTCCTGGGAGGTTTGCAAGGGCACCCTGGTACATGCAAACAGCTGACTCTGTATTCCATTCCATGGAGTAGATTAGATGCCTGGGCAGATCCTGTGATCGAAACAACCCCCCACCCCCAGGCTCCATTGTAAGTAATAGTTTGGGGTGTGTGTTCTGGAACAATCAGGTCATTTCCGTATTCCAGGACTGAGCCCAGTTTATAAGTATTGAACAAAGTCGTTAGCAAAGGCCATTGAATGCAGGATAAATTTTCCCATCATTCAGAACACCATTTTCTAGTACAGTTGAGATGAATTACCTTGACCCCTGGCACAGCCTTAATGACCTTTTAAGGTCATTAAGGAAGCCAGGATCCCACAAGACTTAGACCAAGTTTTTGTTGCCTGAGGGAAGCACAAAATACAAATGGGGTGTATGTGTTTAGAAAGGGTGCTTCTCACCGTGGTGAAAAACGCGAGCAGTCACCAGACAGAGGAGGAAAACACTCTTATAAGATCCCCCAAAGTAACAGTGTGCCAATAATTGTCGAAAGTGCTAATACCAACCTAGAACTGAGCATTAAATACAGGCAAAAAGATACACATGACATCATTTTAATGTATGTGTTGTAATCCACAATGTGAAAGGGAAGGAAAAGAGAAAGAGATAGCGAGAAAGAGAAAGAAATAAAGAACCTGCTGTAGAGGTAGTCTAGGGGAGGGGGAATCTTGGACATTGGTGGTGGGAAATGGGCACTGGTGGAGGGATGGGTGCTGGAACACTGTATAGCTGAAACCTAAATATGAACATTTTATGAATATCTTTGTAATTGTGTATCTCACAGTGGTATAATAAAATATTAAAAAAAAAATAAGATCCCCAAAGTATGATCCCCTGATTGTTTTGAGGCCCCGTGGTTAAGAACACTGTTCATGATACGGTTTCATGTCTACAGTGTTCCAACACCCCACCCTCCACCAGTGTCAGCTTCTCACCGCCTGTGAAAGCCCAGCATTGCTGACTAGTTCACCGGTTCTAATCTACGAAATTCCCCATGGTTCCTTTCCACACACCACCCCACACATCCATGGCCAGCCCAGATCTGTAGACCAGTTCTCAGATTCTGTTGCCTCTAGCCATACGCAAGAGAAAGGGAATATGTCACTGGTGGTGTGAATGATTGTTTGAAATAAAGGCATCCGTTACTCTTCCTTTCTGTCCCGTGTAGGAGATCAATTCAGTGTCTATCCCTCCTCTGAACCTCCCTCAGCACGAGACTGTCATCCTTTCTATTGCCAAGTAGTATTCCACTGTGGATCCACACCGCACTGCTCTATCGTCATCTGTTCTTACATACCCCATACTTCTTTATTCCTGGAAGTCTTTATACTTTGGCTTTTGTGCATCCACATTAGGCCTTTTATTTGCTGCTGTCAGCCATGAAAATAAAGAGGAGACTAGGTCCATACCAGGAGCACTTGGATTGGGAGCATGGGCGGGTGTAGAGTTGGTGGGTCAGCGTGGCCGCCGCCTAACCTGTTTCCTGTATTCCGCAGCCGACTCGGAGCAGACCCTTTGGCAGTGTTTATGGCCAGCAGCGGAACCACAGACGTCTCGACTCGGAACAGCCCGGCCACACCCCCCAAACACCCTGAACCTCCGTTCCTCCCACAATGAACTGTTGAACGCGGAAATCAAGCACCCAGAAGGCAAGAACAACACTCCCCCTAAATGCAGGAAAAAAATATGCACTGACTAACATCCAGGCAGCCATGGGCCTCACCGACCCGGCGCAGCCGCTGCTGGGCAGCAGCTCTGCCAACATCAAGCTAGTGAAAAACGGAGAGAACCAGCTCCGAAAGCAGCCGAACAAGGGCAACAGGACCCCAACAAAAACGTCAGCCCCACGGCCGCCGTCATCCACTTAACATCCGAGAAGTTTGAAGGCAAAGAGCCATCGGCGCGGAGTCCTCAGGCTGTGACCTGCCCCCCGCACAGCCACGGAGAACCAAGAGCTTCCTCAACTACTACGCAGACCTGGAGACCTCTGCCCGGGAGCTCCAGCACAATCTCGGCAACTGCCACGGGACGCTGGCCGAGAAGGCCCGAGAGGGCCAGGACCCCGCGCCCAGCATCCTGGAGAACGGAGACTTACAGCTGCAGAAACCCAGCCAGCCTCAGTCCAGCCCCGAGGGACGGCCAGGTCGCCACGGTGTCCTCCAGCCCCGAGACCAAGAAGGACCATCCCAAGACAGGGGCGAAACCGATTGTGCCCTGCACAGGATCCAGAACCTGGCGCCCAGCGATGAAGAGTCCAGTTGGACCACCCTGTCCCAAGAGAGCGCCTCCCCCAGCTCCCCGGATGAAACAGGTACCGCGGGAGGTAGGTGGGCAGCCCAGAGGGGACACCTCCCTGTGGCCTCTGTTAGTGATGGGTGCTGTCTCTACCAGGTCCTTGGGCAGGCAGAGCAGAACTCTTGGGCTGTGGACAGCGTGGATGCTATTGTTTGTTCAGGTCAGAGGTTTTGGTATTTGGGGTTTTATTTTTGGTTTGGACAGTGTCTCTTGGTCAGGGCCCAGAACTACGCCTGCTTATGCTCAGAGGGGCCAAGCTGTGCTGAAGATTGAATCTGGGCTTCCCTCTTGCAATGTTCCAGCCCTTTGAGCCACCCACCTGGCTTGTCCGAGCAGCATTTTTTTTTCATCAAGGAAATAGGTAAAATATGTAAAAAATATAGATAAAATATGTCCTTCAGGAAATAGAGTTATATGGAAAGAATAGTTCTAAGTCAGTGCTTAGGTGAACTCTGTATCTTCATAACCATCGAGAAATTCCAGGTTTTGTTAAAGAAAATAATGAAAGAAATGGTATTACCAGCGTCAGGATAGAACCCAGTTAAGAGAGCTAGCTGTTCTAAAGTTCTCAGAAGGATTTATTTGTGCTCATGCTAATGAAAAGAGGGGTTGGAAAAACAATAACAATAAAGAAAGAATGTTGGTTATAGGCATTTCCCTCTTGATCTTTCCCAGAGAACATTTTATGCGACCTGTTTAAGTGATATTTAAAGAGCATCATGGTGGCATTTCTTTTCAGATCTATGGAAAAGGTTAGGGTCTTAATTAGTGTGATTCAGCCCCGTCTTTGGTGATGGATGTCTGTGTTCCTACCATGTCTGCATTTGTTCAGAGTCAAAGTCGTCTGAGAAAGGTCAAGATTCACCTACCTTTAACCTTATCTTTTTCTAGCCCTGTTACTCTGATCGTAAAGTTAAAAGAAGTGAAGAACTTTATTGTATGTGAATTCAGTGTAATAACACTCACCAAGTATTGTTTCTTTGATGAAACCCAGCAACTCTGCCAGTGGGTCCCAGGATACTCAGTGTGGTACAGATCTAACCGATAAAACCACCAGGGAAGAAAATGACATTTTCCTAATATATAAAGCAGAGAAATGACAAGGACTCCATGTAAGGAAAAGAAAAGGTTACGTTGTTGTTTTCATTTTTGCTCAGAGCAGAGAGCTTATTCCTGGCTCTGACTGTGGGGGTCACTCCTGGCAGGGCTCTGAGGACCACATGTGGTGTCAGGGATCGACCCTGGGTCAGTCAAGGTCTTTACCCCTGTGTTCTCTCTCTGACCTGGAGAGAAGGGAAATTTTAGGATATAAATTTAGAAAATACAGAAGTGTTTGAAAATCACAGTACTTTAGTGTTGTGCCTTGCCAATATGTAGCTCTGGGTTTTGTCCCTGGTGTTGGGCAGTGGGGTGTGGTCCTGGAGACAGCCATGATAATATGCTTTTAAAAAACATCCAGTGCTTCCAGTGATGAGTTCCCCGCAGGTGCTAGGATGGGATGTGTCTACAGTGGGGTTGCGGTGAGTTCTTATGCCAGCTTGGTTTTCAGGGCTGCACAGTATTAGAATCCTGATGTTTGTGGGCATTCGCAGCTCTCTGGTTTTTTGCTACCCCCGGAAGAGAATCCTCATCCTGCAGCTAGTGGTCATTGTCTCTTGCTAGTGTTTGAACCTACATTACATACATGATGCCTCAGTCATCCCGCGGCCAAACTGCTTCAACCCCTCCAGTGTCCCTGTTCCCAGTCGCACTGCACCCTGCATGCTCGGTGTGTGGCATTTCATTCTGGGTAAAGGTTTTCAGGGGAGCAGCCACGCTCTCCTTGCCCCCTCACTCCAGGGTCCTTTTGCTCTTGATATCTACCCTTTATTTCAGTACTTCCTCTTAGAAGACATCTTAGGGAGAGAGAGAGAGAGAGAGAGAGAGAGAGAGAGAGAGAGAGAGAGAGAGGCATTTACCTTTCATGGGCTTGACTGTTTTATTCCTGGCCTGGCATAGGGCCCCCAGCACCACCAGGAGTGACCCCGAGCACAGAACCTCATATCCCCATATACGTCAGCACTTCCTGGTAGACATTTGTTTGTTGGGTCCACTCCAAGCAGTGCTCTGGGGTCCTGGGATTCACTCCCTCCAGAATTCAGCCAACCAAGCTGGGCTGTTAGACCCTATCACACAGCACTGTCTGGAACCCCAACTGTGCATTGCGGTGGGGGCAGTGAGCATTGTGGTGCCAGGGATTGAGCTTGGGAACTGTAAGCATGACATGTGCCTTAACCCTGAGCAGTTTCCACGGTCCTACTACTTCTTGTTTTGGGTCTTAGTTATCTTAAGAGTATTAGAACCTCAGACAAGTCTGGAAAGTGTATGAACACTCTCAGAAACAACTTCTAAATGTTTATGTCTAGTAGATTTGGGTAATTGTAACCTGTGTTTTCATTGATTTCTAACTTTTTAAAAACTCCCATCCCTCAAGAAAAGAAATCAAAATCTGAAAAAGGTCAGATTTTTTTTCAGCTGGTTTGCCCTGCCGAGGGGCTTTCGGTCTTCAGCCATCCTTTAGTGAGTCACTAGCCTCCTACTCTGGCTGCTCAGCTGAGAGCTCCATGATGGGGCAGGAGACATTCAAGAAGACAGAAGTGACAGTTTTCCAAAGATAACTCAGTCATACTGTGTTCGGGGCTAGATAGAGTGATTTTCAGATTTGATTTTTGTACCTTGGTGGGTAAGTTGTATAAAAACATTTATCTCTGGGGCAAAAAGCACAGTGGGTAGGGCATTTGCCTTGCCCACGGCCGACCTGAGTTCAAACCCAGCATCCCATATGGTCCCCAAGCACCGCCAGGAGTAATTCCTGAGCAAAGAGCCAGGAGTTAAACTCCTGAGCATTGCCAGGTGTGACCCAAAAAAGAAAAAAAAATTATCTCAACCCAGACATAAAGAAGAATAGAATTTTTGCTCATTGAATATTCAAGGTAGTTATTTTTTCTGTTGAATGTTCAAGGTAGTTTTTTTTCTGTTTTTATTCCAAAATTTACTATTTAAATTTTTTTAACTGAATTACCATGAGATATATACTTTCAAAGCTGTTCAGGATCTGGTTTCAGCCTAATGTTCCAACACCCATCCCTCCACCAGTGTGCATTTCCCACCACCAATGTCCTCTGTTTCTCTCCTGCCAACCCCTCCAGCTGTCTCTATGGTAAACACTATACCTCTCTCTCTCTCTCTCTCTCTCTCTCTCTCTCTCTCTCTCTCTCTCTCTCTCTTTCTCTCTCTCTCTCTCTCCCTCTGTGGTGTGTGGTATGTGTGTGTGTGTGTGTGTGTCTGTCTGTCTGTCTGTCTGTCTCTCTGTCTCTGTCTCACTTTCCTCTTTTGGGCATTATGCTTTGCAGTACAAATACTGAGAGGTTATCATGTTTGTCCCTTTATCTACTTTCACCGTGCAGTTCTTTTTTTTTTTTTTTAGTATTTTATTATACCACTGTGAGATATACAATTACAAAGATATACAATTACAAAGATATACAATTAAAAAGTTCATATTTGGGTTTTGGTCATACAGTGTTCCAGCACCCATCTCGCGACCAGTGCCCATCTCCCACCACCAACGTCCCCGGTTCCCTCCCCCCTCCCCCAGCCCGCCTCCATGGCGGGTTCTTTATTTCTTTTTTTTTTTTGAATTTTATTTTTTATTATTTTTTTAATATTTTATTACACCGCCATGTGACATACAACTACAAAGATGTTCCTGTTTGGGTTTCCCGTCATACAGTGTTCCAGCACCCATCCCTCCACCAGTGCCCATCTCCCACCACCAATGTCCCCACTTCCCTCCCCCTCCCCCAGCCTGCCTCTATGGCAAGCTCTTTATCTCTTCTCTCTCTCTCTTTCTCTCTTCTCTAACACATTGTGGATTGCAATACATACATTTAGAGATTATCATGTATATCTTTTTTCCTATATTCAATGCTCAGTTCTAGGCTGGCATTATCACTTTGACAAATATTAGCACACTGTTCCCTTCTCTGTCTTACCTAACCACTGATTCCCACATGTTTGTGGTAGATTCTACCTTCTTTTTTTTTAATTGAAATATGCTCATGTAGAGCTTTGGTTCCACAGTGTTCCAACACGCACCCTCCGCCCAAAACCATTTCCCATCACCAATGTCCCCACCTCCCTCCCCCTCCCGCACCTCAACCACCTGGCGGGTTCTGCATGTCATTTCCTTCCTCCCTACATCTCCCTCCCAAAAAACTTTCCTGCTCTTCGTGGGAATGCAGTGCACCAAAAGACATCACTGTTTCACTATTTTAGTGGACCACGCAGCGCCGCCTGGCGACCTCAAACTGGCTTTGCTCTGTTGATTTGGTCGTGAGGTAGTTTTGCAGTGTCTGGACAGCAAAAATGGTGGCTAGTGTGATGGGTGAGTCTCATCCGGCTGCTTCCGGGACCCCCCAGAGGCGACGGGCCCACTCCCAAAACCCATCTGTCCTCCTCGGGTTCCATGGTCAGCTAGGCCCGGCGCGAGCCGAGCGCCAGCCTCCCCCAGCCGTCCGTGAGGCCCTGTCTGCTGGCCCGGCGTGCAGCTCCCGGGCAGGACCACCAGGCTCGACAAGATGGAGGGGGAAGGGACGACCACGCCTCCATCTGACGACTTCCCAGTGATTCCCGCCTCTTGGAGCCGCCTACCTGGGCTCAAACTGGCTTTGCTCTGTTGATCTGGTCGTGAGGCAGTTTTGCAGTGTCTGGACAGCAAAAATGGTGACTAGTGTGATGGGCGAGTCTCATCCGGCTGCTTCCGGGACCCCCCAGAGGTGACGGGCCCACCCCCCAAAACCCATCTGTCCTCCTCGGGGTTCCATGGTCAGCTAGACCCGGCGCGAGCCGAGTGCCAGCCTCCCCAGCCGTCCGTGAGGCCCTGTCTCCACCATGCAGTTCTTATTTCAACTATTCAAGGTAGTTTTGGGTTGCCTTACATTATAAAGTATTGTTTCAAGGGCAGAAAGAGAAATACACTAAAATAAGTAAATAAGTCATGGCAACACAAGAGTCAGTGAGCATCCCTTGATATGTGCAAGGTGGAACCAGGAAGCATCTATGAGATGCCAGAATGCCCTTAGCTAAAGGCTGTAAGGAGATGTGACTGGTTAGATTGTGACCATTTGGAGATTTGTAGTTACCTGAGATTGAGATTGAGTTGATTTTCAGTGCATTGAGATCTTAGGAGAATTTTGCCCATCAAATCTGTTGATAGTAAGGAATCTTTTTTATCCATCATTAAAACATAACTTTTGATCTTTCCTGGTCCTCACGCTGTGTCCCAAAATGCATAGATACTCATTACCCATTCTCCTCCTAAATACACACACTTTCTCAGCTTTACTGTCATTTTAAAAATAAAAACTTCAGTTTCTAAGTTGATGAGTTGTGTCCGCTTCTGGAATAGAGAGAATAGCTGGAGGCGGAGTGGGCAGAGAGTAGTTATCTAGGTATATGGTGAGGTTGAGTCCTAGGGAGAGGTGCTCCCAGAATTACCAGGTCATGCCCTTGTCCTTGGAGAAGGGCATATAGCTGACAAGCCGGTGACTCAGCATCAAAGAGACAGATGCTCATAGATTTTCCAGCCCAGTTTCATCACAAAATATTTCTCTCTCCAGATTCATCACCTTGACAAAAGGCTTAAATTATAACTTCCTAGAGGAGTTACATGGTTTAAAAATCCCAGAGGTAGACTGAGGGATGACTTGGTGGTGGAATGCTTGCCTTGAATTTATGAGGCCCGGGGTTCAATCCCAGAAGCACCAAAAAAGCCAACTGCAAGATCCAAGAGGTTACCAAAGCATCCAGTCAGTGAGCTCAAGCTTCTTTACATGCATGGGGGATGAAATGTCGTCTGTCACACGACCCTGGTTCTCAAGGAGCAGTATTATTTGTCTAAGTTAACAGCAGTTCAAGAGTGCGTGGATGTGTTCTTTGGCATGTTGTTCATTGTTAGTTCATCCATTCACACTTCCATTTGTTAATTTGTGGATACATACACCTGCCAATCAGTTTCTAGAAGTCTTCCCTGCGGACACAGGAATGAGCGGGAGCTACTGTGTGACTGCAGATGGCCCTGAGGCCGCCTTTCCACTGTGCAGCTCCTGCCTAAGGAAGTACCTGCCACAGTGGCTTCCAGGCATCCCTGTCCCGTTTGTACTTAACTCGCATCAGAAAGTACAAATAGGGAAAATCCTCCTCCGCTTCCTGGGCTGCTGAAGTTTTCAGGCAAAGAAGAGAAGATGTTTTGACAGCTCATTAGTTTTTCAGGCCACTGACACAAATGACCACATAGAAACTTGGCAGTTTCAAGCCACAGGCAAATTCTTTAGTGCAGGAAGCTAGAATTTAAATGGTTAAAAATGAGGCATCCGTGGGACCGTAGCCCCTTTAGAGACGCTGGAGAAGGATCTTGTTGTCTTGTATTTTTTTTTTTTTTACTTTTCCAACCTCCTTGCCAGTCCTGGGAATTTCTTGACTTACTATTGTCTTATTGCCGTCACTTCTGTTTGTTGCTGTCTTTCCATGAGGTTTTTTAATTTTTTTTTTATTTTATTTAAACACCGTGGTTTACAAAGCTGTTCAGGTATTCAGTATTCCAAGATCAGCCCCATCAACAATGTGCCCTTATCGCCACTATAGTACCGAGGTTTCCAACCTCCCCTTTGCTAGGCCTGCTCCCGTAGCAGGCACTAATTAATTTACTTTATATTGCTTATTACAACATATATCTTGTAATGATGTTGTTAAAGTCATGACCTTTTTACTATGCTGTTACGTGCAAATTGAGCTTGAGGTTTTTCTAAGGACACACTCGTGGATTTGGAGCGCAGCCTTATCCAGTGGGATTTTACCTTAATGGAACAGATTGTGTCGCAAAGGCTGTTTCCAGAGGAGGTCACAGTAAGAGAGTGGACATGCACATCAAGAGAACACCCCTCAGAACAGTGTGCTAATAATTTTCAAAAAGGGCTAATACCAACCTAGAACTGAGCATTAAATGCAGGGAAAATAGATACACATGATAACCTCTAAGTGTATGTATTACAATCCACAATATTTAAGAGAAGGGAGAGAGAGAGAGAGAGAGAGGGGAAAAGAGAGAAAAGAGATAAAGAACCTGCCATAGAGACAGGCTAGAGGAGGGGGAGGGAATTGGGGACATTGGTGGTGGGAAGTGGGCACTGGTGGAGGGATGTGTGCTGGAACAGTGTGACCGAAACCTCCAAACATGAACAACATTGTAATTGTTTATCTCACGGTGGTATAATAAAATACTAATTAAAAACTAAAAACTAAAAGAGAACACTCCAGCCCAGTACACATGTTTAAGGAATAGATTATTCCTTAGCTCCTGTGACCTGTGGGCCACAGGTGAGATTTGCTGGAACCCTCTTACTCAGAATCTTCAACGAGGAAAACTAGCATCAGCAGCTTTTGTGAGAAATGTGAAGTGAACAGAAAGTGCTGCAAAAGGCCCTCAAATAGTCTCTCAGGGAGTCTGGCATCTTCATGGAGTGATGAGGAAACTGGAGTATGGGGCTGCTGCTGGTGACTGTAAACAAAGCCACCAGAAATGGGAATCAGTGCGGAAAGGGGAGGAAAGCAGAGTGAGGGGGAAAGTTTGTAGCCCAGAAGCCTCTGAGCGCCGCCTGCATTGTTCAGGTGTCCCTGGCCCCACAGCCTTCGACCCTTGTACTGGACTTCTGGCACATTTGCTAATGAATCTCTTGGGGATGGCCAGACCTCCTGAGCACCACTTGGGAGCCCCGTTCCCAGGTTTACAGAGCAGTGTGACCCGGCTGAGATGGGCAGGTGATTCAGGGACTATAGCAGGAGAGACTTTTCCTTTGGATCAAGCTGAAGAGCAGATCGACAGGAATAGCGGTGAAGAACTATATCTCTGGTTTCCAGAGGCATTACCCTAGGAGCAAGCACCCAAGACTTTTCTCTGCTGACTGTGACAGAGAGGCCTGATTGTCAGGGCCGTGGACTACTGCAGAGGTGACATGCCAACATGAGAACTTCTGAGATCACACATGGGGTTCTTGGGAAAGTGCAGACAGCCCAGAACAGGTTTTGGCTGGTAGAAAATGTTTTAGAGAACTTGGGAGTTACATGCCAGTTCTTAAAAAAGCTTTAAGGAAATAGACAGTGTCCAATGAACATAAATCCTTGAACTCTGACTACAGAAAGCTGTTACAGAGTTGGCATGAGGGAAAACTAAGTCACTTAAGGGCAGTGCCGATGGGGTCTTGCCACTTTGGCGACAGTGCAGTTAACTTTGCATGTTAAAATAAAGATATGTTGAAACCCATTTTATCTTAATGTAAAACAAAAGAAATATAGATATAAGAAAATAAACAGTTTAACAATTTTCTGTTTATTTTCTTATATCTATATTTCTCCTGCATTAACATACGCCTCAGAGACCTGGACCCTATAAAAGCAGGATGAGAATGCTATTCGGGTCTCCCAGAGAGGAATCGAAAGAGCTATGCTTAGAATATCATGCCTCACTCAAGTGAGAGAAGGAATCCGAGTCTGACCTCCGTCGCTATTCCAGAATCAGGGACGCTGTCTCGTTTGCCAAGGCATCGAAAATCAGATGGGCTGGACATGTAATGCGATTTGGAGACAACCACTGGACTAGAGCCTTTACTGACCGGATCCCATGGGATGTCAAAAGATCACGTGGCCCCCACCTACAAGATGGTCAGACTTCCTTGTCAAGACCCTGAAGGAATGGTTTGAGGCTCTTCATATTCCCGAATCAACCAGATGTCATTGGGCTACATTGGCACGTGATAGGGTCCAATGGAAATGTTACTGGCGCCTGCTTGAGCAAATCGATGAATAACGGGATTCAAGTGATCAAGTGAAGTGAAGATATAAAAAAACAGAGATTTTCATCTATATGGGAAGTGAGGGTTCTCTAAATAGTGCTCGGGGACCCCCCAGGGCTACACCCAGTGGCCTGAGTGAATCTGCCTGCAGATTTGGTGCTCAGGTCTGGGGGTGTTGGGGATCACCATAGTTGGACTCAGTAATGCTGGGGCACGGGGGTGGGGGTGGACACGCAATGCCAAGACTCAAACTCAAGACTGCTCTGCGTGTAAGGCGTTTATTTGCTCTGATCCTCTGAGCCAGTCCCACAAAAAATCAGAGCATTTGTTGTTTCTATTGGGGCCCATACCTGACAGTGCTCAGGCTTTACTCCTGGCTCCTCCCCAAGGCAAACTCCCTACCCACTGTACCCTCCAGCCCCAGAATAGGAGCTTTTGTAGATAACATGAGTCTCTTGCTCCTGTTACAAATCCAGAAATTTTACCATGCTGAGCTCACATGCCAGAGGGGCAGCTGTCAGAGCTACCTTTTAGGTGGGTCCAGAATCTATAGATCAAGGCACCCAGGCAGGTGGGTGCTCCATATGCCAGGGCCCAAAGCAGGCATGGAACATGAAGTCCTCTCCATAGGAAGAGCTGGCCGTGCCTGTGGCAGCTGCCTGCAGGGTAATGTCAGTGTCCCGCATTGGTGGCACCACATAGTCCTTAACTTCCTGTAGAATTATACGGTGTAATGTGAATATTCAGGAAAACATGCCTGAGATTCCTAAAGACAACTTTAGCTGACTTCTCTGAGTTCACCCACCTGATTCAAGGCACATGTGTTTGCATGTGTGTGTTCTGGGGGGGCTCGGGTGTTAGCTTTTCAGAAGCCAGAGTTGGGGTGGTTCATTCTGAGAGCTGGTGCCCTGGGTCTGATTCAGTTCATGTGCCCAGTTCTCATTCATAAGCGCAGATAGAGTTACCAGTTGTTCTCTTAATGCTTGCATTGTGTTTTCCTCATTAAAACCATCCAATTTCAAATGGGAGAATAAGAGCTTGAGGCTCCCAGTAGATGTGACTACAAAATTCAAACCCTCAGATAGCTAGAAAGTCAGACATGGTGGCTTTCCATGTGGATTGGAGCAGGGTGACCTAAATTCATTGCACCCTTTCTCAACATTCTTTGAAGGAACCTCTAATTTTCATGGCCTTTGCCACTTTCTTCATGTTTGAGACATCCTGACTCATCTCAACCTTGTCTCTTTCTTAGCCTGTGAGCCTGAAATTGATTTCAGCAATGGGGATACTCACTGCACCTTCCTTACAGGATTGTCACCGAAAGGCCTTGGCAGAGTCCCTGGAAGTGTTTTGGGGAAGCGTTAACCATCACCACAGTTAAATGGAAAACTTCTTCAGAATATAGGCTAGTTGATCTTTGTCCCCCTCATTTTTGTGGGGGGGTCAGGGTGGGGATTTCCTCCGCAGCAATGCTCACAAGGCCAGGGAGAAATTCTTTTTTTAATAATATTTTATTATATATCATGAGATATACAATTACAAAGATGTTCATGTTTGGGTTTTGGCCATACAATGTTTTAGCACCCATCCAAGGGAGAAATTCTTAACCAACTGGGTTGGGCTACTGGTTCGATATAAGGGCCCAGGAATTCAGTGTGGTAAGATCCCTTCAATTATGGGGGTACATGGCCACCCCAGTGGTGCTCAGGGACCTCTGAGACTGTACTCAGTGAAACCCAAGGGACCATGTAGTACTGGAAACATAAATATGAGAGTTGCTCCTTGAAGGGAATTTGCCTTAACCTCTGTACAATATCTCTGGCCACTATCCATTTTCTCCTCTCCTCCCCCACCCCCAGTGGTTAAAGACTTTATCAGGGATCACTCCTGGTGATGCTTGGGTGCATGTGTGATGCCGGGATTTAACCCAAGTCACTTACATGCAGGGCAAGACCCTTACCCCTGTACTAGCTCTCAGCCTGTCCTTTGTTTTTTTGTTCTGAGAAATGAGCCCAGGCTAAGGATATTACTATTGGAGCTATAATTAGTATGAGGAATATAATGGATTCTTTATTTTAGTATTATCAAGAAGGTAGTAAGTTTGCCTCTAAGAAATCCACAATGATTAGAAAGTTATACAGGCATTTCCCAGACATGTAGAGAACTCTCTTTGTGTCTTGTGGAAATGCAGATTTGGAGTCTGGGTTGTGGATGAGTGTTGCTGCTGCTCCAGCTCGACCCTGCAAAAAGAAAGTGTTTTCTTTTTGGGTCACACCCGGCGATGCTCAGGGGTTCCTCCTGGCTCTGTACTCAGGAATTACTCGTTGCGGTGCTCGGGGGACCATATGGGATGCCGGGATCAAACCCTGGCGGCACAGACCCGGCGGTGCAAAGGCAACGCCCTACCCGCTGGACTATCGCCCGGCCCCAAGGAAGTGTTTTCACTGTGGTGATCCTGCCTTTTGAACCAGCTCCATGCGGCTATATTCTTTGGGGAAAGGGACTGTTTGTTGCTCACCGCTGTATCTTTGAACATACAATAGCAGAGCCAGGATCAACTTTGCCTTAGAAATAATGGAAAGGAGGGTCAGAGTTAGAGTACAGTAGTTAAGACACTTGCCTTACACGCATCCCACCTTAGTGCATCCTTGATACCTTGTGTTGTCCCCTGAGTACCTCCAGGAGTGAACCCAAAACAGAGTCAGGAGTAAGTTTTGAGCACTGCTGGGTATGGTCCCAAACCCCTCTTCTATTCAAAAAAGAAATAATGGAGGGAAACTTATACCTCAAAACATAGGTAGTGATAACCAGGTTATGTGTTTGGCAAGGGAAATAAAGTTTCAGATAAGGCATTTCTTGACCTGAAGGACTCATGTAATATTAGATTAGGGGAAGCAAGGATAGATGGGGCTAGAGCAGTGAGTAATAGTAGCCTCACAGAAAGAAGAAACTGGTGGAAAGCAGAAACAGATGCCACTGAAGTAGTGTTGACTGTTTGGTCCTGGAGCCCTCTGTGCCCTCAAGAATTATTGAAAGCCCCCAAACTATTTGTCTATAGGGAATGCTTGTATCGGTATGTATTGTATTAAAATAAAAGCCGAGACCTTTTTTAAAAGTCACTCATTTTTATTTATTTATTTATTTTGCTTTTTGGGTCACACCCGGCAATGCTCAGGGGTTACTCCTGGCTCTGCACTCAGGAATTACTCCTGGCGGTGCTCGGGGAACCATATGGGATGCGGGGATCGAACCCTGGCCGGCATGAGCCGGCCGCGTGCAAGGCAAACGCCCTACCACTGGGCTATCGCTCCGGCCCCATCGCTCATTTTTATAGCAATGGCAAACCCAGCGCGTTTGCAAAATAGGGTGTTAACTATCAAAACTAACGGTCTTTTCCCAGAGTTAACAACAGTTGAGTTTTTTTTAATGTGATACTATTTATTTAAGCATCTCTTTATGACATGACAAAGGATTTTGGACTGTCCACCTGCTTTTCTCATTGATGTGTCTCAGGAAAGAGCATTGGCTGAAGTAGATGAAGACAATCCTACCAGCCTTAGATAGGTTGGTAGAAAAGGGAGGAGTATTTTCATAATTTTCTCAGGTAATAGATTTGTGGCCAGATGGGGCCAGAGAGATAGTATGAATAGTGGGTACAGCGATTATCTTGCACATAGCCAATCCTTGGTGGTCTTACAGGCTTCGGCAGAAATGATCCCTGAGCACAACACCAGGAGTAATCCCTGTGTGCTGCTGGGTATGACCTCCCCACCCCCAACAACAACTATATATATATGGATAGGGTTTTTTTTTTTTTTTTGCTTTCTGGGCCACAGCCTGTGATGCTCAGGGGTTACTCCCTGGCTCTGTACTTAGGAATCACTCCTAGTGGTGCTCAGGGGACCATATGGGATGCCAGGGATAGAACCCGGGTCAGCTGCATGCAAGGCAAATGCCATACCTGCTGTGCTATTGCTCTGTCCCCATGGATAGTTTCTTTTGATTTTACACCAAAATTTTACAGTGAGCTAGCTTCAGTGTGAAATCTGAGGTCAGATGAATGAATCTTTTTGGTACTCTATGATGTTAGAAGCCATTGGTGTTACCCATTTGAATGGGTGTCTTATCCTTACCTTATGTTGTAACATTGTGCATGGGTGATTCACAAATATTGGCCCAATGAGTTATGAAGAGCTTCCAAATGTTGATATATTTCATTTTGCGGTATGAAAACACTGCTTTCGTTAATCACACTGTCCCTCTCTCCAGAACAGTCATTAATTATTGGGAAGCTGTCAAGCATTTCATGACAGAGACAAGTTGTCCTAAATTCTCATTTTTGCTTGAAAGCTCTAATTTTGTCATTGGCAACAAATACTGGCAGTTGTTTTCCTTTGAAGTTGACAAGCTTACCTCACTCATTTTGGAGAAAATTCTGCCTGATTTTATTACCATAGTTTGACATTCTTTCAAGAAGAAAGGATAATGCATCTGCTTTTCCTTGAAATCTGGGTCACAGCTCAGTATCAACAGAAACACTATGTATATTTATATTTAAAGAGAGTTGTGGGTTGAACAGATAGTAGAGTGGGTAAGGCACTTGTCTTGCATCTGGCCATTCCTGGTTCTTTCCAACACACCACACATAATCTACTGAGCGCCCTGTAGGTGTGGCTTAGGAAAACCCACTATGTGTTGCTCTCAATAAATAAAAAGTGTATGTGAAGGGTACATAAAGAATTTAATAAAGAATTTGGGGCTAGAGCCATAGCACATTGGATAGGGTGTTTATAGCCTTGCACGTGATGTGGCCAACCCGGCTTCAATTCCCCAACATCCCATAAGGTCCCCTAAGCATGGCGAGGAGTAATTCTTGAGTATAGAGTCAGGAGTAACTCCTCAGCATTTCTGGCTGTAACCCAAAAAGGAAAAAAAAATTACTGTTCTAGCAGGTGAAAGAAGGCAGCAATTCCCTCCCTAACCAGGGCAAGCCTATTCATGGAAAGTTACCAATTTAGGGGCCTAAATGACCTTTTCATTCTTCTATCTACAAAAGGCCCAGAACAAGTTCCTGTTAGAGGTTTGGAGACACCCCCGTCCCAGAACCTGCTATCTGGCCTGAATTGCCTGAATTGCATTCCTGCATGTACGCATAGCCGTTGCTAACCTACAACCCCGCACGTGTGCCTAGCCGCACCAAATATAGAAAGAAGTATTGAGTGTGACCCTATTGGTAGGAATGGTAACTTGTTACAAAGTGATTGGCTGCCTGCACATAGCCTTGATGCAATGTTTTAAATCTATTGGATGGTTATGCGCGGACTTCTCTGCAGCAGCGGGAATTATCTCTTAAAAGATACCCCCTGAAAGGGCCTCGGGGCTCTTAGCCGCTGACTGCTTGTGGTCATGCTATGGGCCGGGTATACTGGAATAAAACCCTTGCTTTTGCATAGGACCGGTCTCTCAGAGTTTTCCTTGATAGGTGTGGCATTCCGAGGTTCCCAATCAGTCACCCCATCGGGTGGCCAACCCTTTCACAGGGACATTCTTAGTGGAAGCACTAAGAATGTTTTTAGTGGGATGTGTAATGTTGGGAATACAATCATTGCTGACGTAATTGTTGCCATTGTCTTCCTTTGTGCAAAGATATCAGCAACTTTATCCTCTATTGTGGGGTCCTTATCAGTCAACCTAGTGAAAAAAATGTTCTAAATAAATCTTCATATTAGGAAAATAATTGTTTCACATGACCTGAAGTTCCCCTTGGGAATGTTTGCTCTTGGTGTGATTATCTGTGTCGTTAGCAGTGTGCATGGTATAGAGAGTGTGGGAGGGCAAGGGAAGGGACCGAGGTCCGGTTAGGGGTGGGGGGACACACAGTTGTTAATAATTAGTTGTGAACTTGCCTTTTTCAGTGAAGTGTGATCTGTGGCATTTGAAGGTATATGTGATACGGGTGGCTGGCGCATGTTTGAGGAGCAAAGGAAGCTGGCAAGAGAATATTCTAGTAATCCTTCTGAGATGATGAAGACTTGATGAGTAGCTTTAAAAATAGAATGGAACTGAAGAGAGAAAGAATCCCGGGATTTATTGCTTGATTGGCTGGCTGTAGGTGGTAAGGGAGAGAAAGAAACAAAGATGTCAGATTTTGAGTGTGAAAAGAAAGAAAATACTGGCTTTCAGAAATGAAGTTGGAAAGAAAAACTAGTTTATGGAGAATGATTTTTAAAATTTCCATTGTGTGGTCTAAGATAATTTGGGCATAGGCCAGGGCTAATATCCTGAGGTTAGAGCATGGTTCTCAGAAATCAGGGAGATTCTGTTTTACCTATTGCATCAAATTCTTCCATGTGTCTACGATTTCACTCCATCCTTGCGGGAATCTCTGCCTCTGCTTCTGGGCTGAGATTCTGGGCAGTACTGGGGAGCAGGACAGGATCCCCTGATGCTTCAGGGACCGTGACCGGTGGATGGATAAAGACTAGTGAATCCAGCAAAGTTTCAAAAGGCTTTTACTCACACAAGGTTTGGTATTACAATCCAATAACAGGAAAGCCCCAAACTTTCAGTTTCTAGCTGGCCCCAGGCCATGTGGTTGGGTTAAAATCCTAGGCCAAGATGGCTACTGCACCCTGAACAATGTGCTTGGGCCCAAGCAGGCAGAAAGAAATCCAAATGGGCAGAACCGAACTGGCAGAGCAAGAAGAGCCAAAATGGGGAGACTGGAGCCGGCTCGCGCCGAGCCCAGCTGATGATGGGATCCCGAGGGAGGGCAGATGGGTTTTGGGTGTTGGCCCATCGCCTCTGGGGGTCCCGGAAGCAGCCAGATGAAACTTCGCCCATCACACTGGCCACCATCTTCGCTGTCCGGACGCTGAGAAACTGACCCACGAACAGATCAACTGAGCAAGACCAGTTCGAGCCCAGGTAGGCGGCTCCCAGAAGCGGGAATCACTGGGAATTCGCCAGATGGAGTCAGGGTTAAGCCACTCCCCCTCCTCCATTTTGCCGAGCCTGGTGGACCCGCCCAGGGAACTGCCGGGAACCAGTATGCAGAGCTTCGCAAGCGGCTGGGGAGACTGGAGCCCGGCTCGCGCCGAGCCCAGCTGATGATGGGATCCCGAGGAGGGCAGATGGGTTTTGGGTGTTGGCCCATCGCCTCTGGGGGTCCCGGAAGCAGCCAGATGAAACTTCGCCCATCACACTGGCCACCATCTTCGCTGTCCGGACGCTGAGAAACTGACCCACGAACAGATCAACTGAGCAAGACCAGTTCGAGCCCAGGTAGGCGGCTCCCAGAAGCGGGAATCACTGGGAATTCGCCAGATGGAGTCAGGGTTAAGCCACTCCCCCCTCCTCCATTTTGCCGAGCCTGGTGGACCCGCCCAGGAACTGCCCGGGAACCAGTATGCAGAGCTTCGCAAGCGGCTGGGGAGACTGGAGCCCGGCTCGCGCCGAGCCCAGCTGATGATGGGATCCCGAGGAGGGCAGATGGGTTTTGGGTGTTGGCCCATCGCCTCTGGGGGTCCCGGAAGCAGCCAGATGAAACTTCGCCCATCACACTGGCCACCATCTTCGCTGTCCGGGCGCTGAGAAACTGACCCACGAACAGATCAACTGAGCAAGACCAGTTCGAGCCCAGATCGCGCGGCCGCTTGCGGCCGCGGTCCACTAAAATAGTGAAACAGTAATGTCATTTAATGCACTGTATTCCACGAAGAGCAGGAAAGTTTGTCGGGAAGGAGATATAGAGACGAAGGAAATGACATACAGAATCTGCCGGGTGGTTGGGGTGCGGGGAGGGGGGAGGGAGGTGGGGACATTGGTGATGGTAGATGGGTTTGGGTGGAGGGATGGGTGTTGGAACACTGTGGATCCAAAACTCTACATGAGCATCTTTCAATTGTATGTCTAAAATGGTGTAATGATATTTGGGGGAATATAATAAAATTAAAAAAAAAAAAAATAAAATAAAGAATAAAAAAAAAAATAACTGAATGCATTAAATGTAAGCTTTTCACAATTGTATACGTAAAATATATTACCAGCTATTTTTGCTATTTGTAATTTTTTTAACAATTAGTGAGGATATATTTCATATATTTTAATATGCATATTAATTAATTAGTTTTCTCAAATTGGTTATTTCTACACTTTGCATTTTTAGACAAACACAAATAACTTTAATTATTTTCACTATTTCTTTACTTTATCTGAATATAATGGTTTACAAAGTTGCTCATTATACAGATGTTATGGACCTTTGATGTTTCAACACCAGTCCCATGACCTTTCCTCTACTTCTGTACCCATTTTTCCAACCACTTCCCAAGTCTGCTGCCTTAGCAGACATACATTTGTTTCATATTGTTTGTTACAACCAAATGGCTAAAGGAATTATAATAACTATTAGAGTAAAAGAAAATTTGTGAAAATTGTTATTATGCACCACAGGTTTTTATGTTTTTTGTCAGAGATTTTAAGCTGTTTGTCATTAGTTTAGTTGGCTTCTATATTACTCTCTCATCTAATTAGGTGTGCTCCTAGAGGAATTTCAGTGTTGTGGGATTTGGAAGTGTCCTCAGTTTGTCAGTCTAATGAGCAGGGCTTGTCGGTGAGTCAGCATGGCTTCGCTTGCTTTCTATTGAAATATGTGCCGTCTCCTTTTAGTTTTATAACTAACTGCATTATATGGACAGTTCTTGTTTTATTTTGTTTCTCTTTTGAGTCTATTAAACATTGATTGAATATGCAAAAAAAAAAAAAATGGAGGAAAAGCCTCTTCTCCTTCTTTCTAGCTTCCAGCCTAGCCCACTGTGGGCTGGCTGACTAGGGACAAAACCAGGTGAATGACTGTATAGAAATGCAGATCTTCAGGTGGGCCCTTTGGCTCAAGCTTCACAAATGCTGATCTGCGGGAGCTGACTTCCTAAGATCTTCCTAGCAGAGTGGGGAGGGGCTACATCTCTGAACCATAAAGCAGATTATAATATGTAGAAAATGGCATTAATATTTCTGACCATGAATAATAGCCAGCAAATTCCAGCAAATTCTAGATCCTCACTAAGGTCCATAATCTGTCAGAATAATTCACTTTGCCTTTACCTTTAGAATCAAAGACATGTCAGTTTGCCCCAAGGCTCACTGGCATGTCTCTTTGAACTGGCAGAACTGATTACATTATGGTTGATCCATCATGGCTAAGTATCTCTTGGAGTGACTGCATATCTGTCCCCTATGGGGGAACCATGGGAAAAAGAGTATTGTAATGGAGCAAATGAGATGTATGATAAGGATATTTTGCCATATAAAATTATGAAATCAGTCCAATTCTGCCCATGCTCCCATTGTATCTGCCCCAGAGATTCCTAAAGGCTTCAGCTCTTCACATAAGCTAAATGTACCAAAAGCCTAGTGCTCAGTAGGTCGTGTCACCCAGCAGTTACTTTCGTGTGTTACTGTTTTAAACATTCAGACCTAGAAGTGGTACTGTAAGGATGGAGCAGGAACAAGACTGGTTTAACATGGTTGAGTGGTATTAGGGTACTGCCTTTGCCTCCCCCAAAACCCAATGAAATAGGTAATGACCTCTATGCTTTGCCCCTGTTTCAGGTCTCAAACTTGGGCTCAACCATACATCTAGAATTATGGATACTTACCAGTAATTAAGTGTTAGATACAGGAGTTACACTTGATGTTTTTCTCATTTTTGCTTCTCTGTATTAAGTAAGTGACATTCACATGTAGAGATGCATATCCCCCATTCAAGCTGATACTGTGGGTCGTTATCTGGTGAGAGCAGGCAACTCTTTTCAGGAGGACAGCCATGGGTCTAAAACTAGCCTTAAGGACAAACTCGTCTCTTAGGGATGTGCCCATCAACTGTGTTGCTGAGGCTGAAATGCTACAGCCAAAAGTCCATTTATTAATTTGAGGTGAGGATAACTTTTCTCCCACCTGTGTGTTTTCCAGTACAACATGGCCAGTACATGTTCTCATGTTCTTACTGCTAACATGTCCTTCCCGGTACAAAGTAATGATGGCCAGATTGTTTAGTTCTAAACTGCATGAGGATTCCTTATCACTCTCTGGACCAGCATTCCTTACCCAGGGACCACGTGATCCCCCACTGGGACCCCAGGGTATTCCCGCATGGCCACAAGTGAAAATGGCAGTGGATAAGGGTAGCCATGGATGAGATCACAGAGGCTACAGATAGGAATCAATGTCAGAAAAGGGCCAAGGTTGAGAAATGCAGCTCACAACAAATGCACAGGAGACCATGGACACAGCCAGGAATCCAAATGAGTCATGTTAGAATCAGAATCCAGCAGGGAGAAAGGGACTCTCATTCATTGCTGGTGGAATGCCAACTGGTTCAGTCTTTTTGGCAGACAATATGGACTTTCCTCAAAAATACTAGAAATTGAGCTCCCATTTGATCCAGCAGTACCACTTCTGGGAATATACCAAGGTGGCCCAAAAACACAGCAGAAACACCATCTGCTCTTCTTTGTACATTGCAGCACTATTCACAATAGCCAGAATCTGGAAACATCCCGAGTGCTCGAGAACAGACGGCTGGATAAAGAAACTATGGTACATCCCCACAGTGGAATACTATGCAGCTGCTAGGAAAAAATCAACTCATGAAATTTGTCTGTAAAACATGTTGAATGAAATGAGTCAGAAGGAGGACAGACATCAAATGACTACATTCATTTGTGGAATAAAAAAATAGTATGAGACTAATATCCAAGACCAGGGAAAACAGGGTCCAGGAGGACTTACTTGTCAATTATTGAAATCTACCACAAGTTCATGTGGGGTGGAGGGTAGGTAAGATAGAGAAGGGACCAGTATGACAATGATAGTTGAAAATGACCATGCTGGAATGCTGAAAACATTGAGTGTTGAATGTAGGCAAAGGGATCTACATGATAAACTTTCAGTTGCATTGCAAACCACAGTGCAAAAAGGGAAGGGGGGGGAGAGAGAGAGAGAGAGAGAGAGAGAGAGAGAGAGAAAGAAAGAGAGAGAGAGAGAAGTGCCTGCTAGAGAGGCAGGTTGCAGGGGGCAGGTGGGAGTGGTGGGAGGGAAACTTGGGACATTGGTGCCAGGAAATGTGCACTGGTAGAGGGATGGGTACTGAAACACTGTGTGACTGAAACCCAATCATGAACAGCTTTGTAATGGTCTATCTCATGGTGATTTTATAGATAGATAATATATATTATCTATATATTTATATAATATATAATAATATAAATAACATAATATAATATAAAGATAATATATATAATATCGGAATATATATCTGTTCTGAATCCAACCCAGAAGTTGCATAGTCAGCAGACTAATCCCTTCCGTGGCCACCCCTCACTAGTCACGAGTTCTCGTTTCTTTCTTTTTCTTTCCCAGGCCTTTAGTGTCCATTTAGCCCCTATTTGTTATTTTTATAACCTGAATGTCAAGCCCTTTTGCTTTCCTTGGCAAAAGGAAACTGCCACGTACAGTTTGGAGTAGCATAGTGAATGAAACCTGCTTTGATGATGATGGATAGAATCTGGGATGAAATAAATCAGTGTTTCGTTTGTATTCTTTGTTCGCATGGAACAACACGCACTTGGAACCACACGCATTTCCTGCTTGGTGTCATATCTGGTCTGGATTCCATGGGGGCAAAGTGTTTCCCAGGAGCTTGCCAGAATTGTGTCAAGAACCTTCTGGAAGTCTGGAAGATTTGGTATGGTAGGCTAACAAAATGCTGAGCTATTTGCTGCATTCCTTTTTATTTTTGTTTGTTGAGTCACATGCAGCGACACTCAGGGGTTACTCCTGGCCCTAAGCTAAGGAATTATTCCAGGCTGTGCTCGGGGAACCATTTGGGATGTTGGGGATGGAACCCGGGTTGGAGGCGTGCAGGGCAAAAACCCTACCTGCTGGACTGTTGCTCCAGCACCTCCTTTTTTCTTACCCTCCACCCCCACCACACCTGGACTCTCACCACTGTTGGTCACTCTCTAAAATTATCCCCTTTTTTAGGTTAACTGGGGCAGTCTCGTGTTGCTGGCCAGTAATCTGGACAACTCCTGTCAGTTTTAGTTAAATATGTTACAAAGCAGTTTTGTAATGGGATAAGACTAGAAGACTCAGCCTGACTTCTACTCCGCGCTCAGAACCAGCACTCGGGTCTCATGGACGTAGACCTGTGTCTGCTTCGCCAGAGGGAGGCGCACCGTAGGGCGAGATGCATGCAGTGGACAAGCCTCCTGCCTGCTCGCTGTCCCCGTGCCCACCTGAGAACCGTGCTCTACCTCAGGATAACCCTGTCTCGGGCCTGCCTTCTGAGGTGACTCTAGCATCCACGCTGCATTTGAGCCCATCTCTTTTGCAACCCTTTTGCACTGTCCACTCTGACATCAGAGGATACATAGTTACCATCCATGTTATCTGTTCCGACCCTCCATGCGCATTACCACGTGCCTCAGTGCAAAATGAGGAATGGATGGATACGATAACAAGTAAGAAATGGAAGACAGCCTTCCTCCAGCATCCTGTCAACTGGTTTGCACAACTCCTGTCCTTGAAGAAGGTTGTGTGTGTGGAGAGTTGAGTGGGTGCAGTGGTACAGAGGTTAAAGGGTGCACTCTAATTAGCTAAGAAATATTTTTATACTCCCATGGAAGGGACAGTCTGCTGGAGATCTCTTTGAATCCAGACTGTTCTTCCTGGATTCCCTGTGTTTGTGACCCTGGTAATTCCAAAGTCCAGCTGGGTGAAATTGAATGTGTTGCGGGATCTGTGACTCCAGCCCCGGAACAAATGCCTGCCCCCTCAAGGACACGCTGGGGACACAGCGGTGACTCAATGCTGCCTGGAAATGGAGGCCGGGATTCAGCAGAGGTTTGATAATGGCTGGTAGGATGCATTCCCTTCTCTGAGCCACACTAGGTTGGTGGTTAGAGAATAAATAACCAAGTCTGTCTACTGGATAAAAATTTAGCTCAATTGAAAACTGGACACATTCGTGATGGCTTGGGATGAGGGAAAAATGTATTCTTCAGCCTGCTCAAGGGAAATTAAAAACTCTTGTGTGTTATTGATTTCCACTCGGCTCATCTGCACATTGTTTGTATGAAAGCTCAGCGATGAAAGAGGCTGCAGCATGGGGAAGCACAGAATTTAGAGGCAGACATTCTGGTTTGGCTTCCAGGAAATGATCCCTTCCCACAGAGAAATCCCACATTTTTCATGTCCATTCTGAGGTGCCTCTGTGAGTTGTATTTGGGGTAGGCTGGGGGAATGCATCCTGTCTGAGCCAAGCTTGGCTTTCCCTCCGTCTCAGACCTCTGGAAAGTATAGGCAGATGCAAAGCATCCTGGGAATGTTGTCTCCTCTAAGAACCTGGCCAGCAGTACTGACCGCCTGGCTCTGCATCAATGAAGGCAGTGGAGATGGAGTCCCAAATACCAGCCTCTGGTCTCTGTCTCTCAGCTCCTCTGAAGAAAACACTTGTTTCTTGCCATGGACCTCCAAGAAGGGGAGGGGTGTGCGGGAAAGACTTTGAGTAGAAATAGATAATCTCAGTTTTCTTTAGTGTTCATTTCGGTGATTGCTAGTTGTTTGGGTACCCTGTGTTGGCTCCTGCTATTTCAAAATTTACCCAAAAAAAGTCTGATGGGAGAATCTGAGCTTTCCTTCACTTGCTTTGAAATGTAGTGTGTGCTGCAGTAAGGACTTCGTGCATGTGCCATGGGAATCCCATGTACTGGGCTGAGTTTGACTCTGGCTGCTGGGATGATGGGTGTGGCTCTGAAGTGACTTGGAGATATGCTGGGGTGTGTGTGGTTATGTGTTGGTCATGGTGTCATCTTACCTAGTCATGGTGGCCGACGCTTCTTGCTCACTAAGGAATAGTCTGTTCATATCTGTTACCCTAAAGTTTGTAGAATAATATAACATGTAGCCTTTTTTGTGTGTCTGATTTAGGGGCCATACCCTACTGTGCTCAACTCTTACTCCTGACTCTATGATCAGTGATCACTACTGACAGGGCAGGGAACCATATGTGGTACTGGGGTTTGAACTCAGATCAACCATGTACATACAAGACTAGTACCTTACCCACTTGTACTATAGCCCCTGTTTTAGACTTGAAAGCTGAGGTTTGGAGAGATGGTTTATCCACAAATGCAGTGTTTAGTCCTTCATTTTAAGAAAAGGTGACTATTTAGTTTGAAGTACATTTCAGAGACGTATTCATTGGGTTAAAATGTCAATTCTGGGGCCGGAGCAATAGGCCAGTGGGTAGGGTGTTTGCCTTGCATGCAACCGACCCGGTTCGATCCCTGGCATCCCATATGGTTCCCCACGCAGTGCCAGGAGTGATTCCTGAGTGCAGAAGCTAGGAATAACCCTGAGCATCGCTGGGTGTGACCCAAAAAAGCAAAAAATAAAAGTCAATTCTGAAAATAATAACAACAAAACTAAAAACCAAGGGGCCGGAGCGATAGCCCAGCGGGTAGGGCGTTTGCCTTGCACGCGGCCGGCCTCTGCCGGCCTGGGTTCGATCCCGGCATCCCATATGGTCCCCGAGCACCGGCAGGAGTAATTCCTGAGTGCAGAGCCAGGAGAAACCCCTGAGCATCGCCGGGTGTGACCCAAAAAAGAAAAAAAAAACACTAAAAACCAAGTCCTGCAAAATATTAGATTATACTTATATCAGATTACTCTATCGGATTATCCTTTAAAAATTGACTGACGGAGGTGGTGGGGGGCGACCACATGGTGGTGCTCAGGGCTTACCCTTGGCTGTGTGCTCAGTATTCACTCCTGAATAGGATTCACTCCTTCAAAGGAGGCCTGTAGGGGTGCCGGGAAGAAACTCCGGTCAGCAGCATGGAAAGCCAGTGCCTTAAGCCCTGTTCTATCTCTTCAACCCCTCAAATAGACTTGATCCCTTAGGGTACATACAATATTGCCTATGACTGAAACTACCTAAATATGACAAAGTATTAAAATAAAGAACTGGTTCAATGTGATATGTGTATTAACCAAAGATTCTTGCTGATTATTTTTAGTTTCACATGAAGAAACTGACTGAGTGGAGGAAGAAAATAGCTTTTACAATTATATTGCCAAGTTCTGAATTATGTTTTGTGCCTGTCAAGCTCCAAATCAATCTGTGAAATTTTGACAGCAAATCAATATCTAAGTAATAAAAAGAATAAATTATGTCATTATTTTGATACACATACTCAGTATCACATTAAAGTTGGGCCTTTCTAGTGAGTTATTGATAAGAGGTGGGAAAGAGTTTGTGTTTTTAACCTAACCTCATAATAGTAACAGTTTATTAACACATACTAATGTAATTTTACTCCTGTGTATCACTATCTTCCCGTTCATCATCGATTTGCTCGAGCGGGCACCAGTAACATCTCCATATGACCGGTCTCATGCTAGTAGAGCCCAAGGGCACCTGCTTGCTCCAGGAACATAAAGAGCCTCAAACCATTCCATCAGGTCATGGGAATGAGGTCTATAATTGTTACTGGTATCTGGCATATCAAATACAACACGGGTAGCTTGCCAGGCTCTGCCGTGTGTAGCATACTCCTGTGCTGAAAAAAAAAAATCTTTTTGGACTTTGTGGCTAACATGATTTCTGGCCTTCCTGTAAATTACTGGTGGTGGTTTAAAAGGGTAACTTTCTGACGAGAATAGGCACTCTATTTAATAGCCTTTCACAAAAATCAATTTTCTACCACTCCTGTGCTGTTCCTTTGGAGTACTGGAGGCCAACTAAGAACTTAAGGGAGAATTTTTGTCTTCTAAATGTCTTTTTAAATTTAAATTATTTCCCCCTTTCTCTCCTCCATGTTTATCCACTTTGCAGTAAAGATGTTTCTTTTGTGCTTGCAAGAGGTGTATGTGGGTGAAGCATTTTGTGGAGGTGACTGTTTATCCATCATGGGTGATGGATTTATTAATGCAGTCAGCAGGTTCCTGGTCTGCACACCCTGTTCCTCGGTCTCCTCTTTTGACTGGAGTAAGTCAGGTCATATGTCCGTGTTTTTGGAACTGAAAGCGGGTCAGTGGGAACACACCTCGCCCAGATGCCTGGTTTTCAGCTTGTGTGGACAAGGAGAGTTGGAAACCATTTGCATGTGGAGCTTCAGAACTGTACGATCTGGGCAAATCTGTATGGAAGGGGTAGCTTCCTTCTCCTGCACGTCTTATCCCATTTGGGCTAATTAACTAAATCCTTGTTTGCACACAAAACTGTTTCCTTGGAATGGGGAACTGATTCGAGGCATGTGAAGGAAGAAGGAAACTACTGAGAAGTGTAGCTGGTAAACTTAAAGCATGCAGGTGGCAGATAGGCAGAGAGTGGATTGCACCTGGGCAGACACAGATTGTAAGTAATCTCCTGTGAAGTCTGTTACCTTGTGGGTGATAACTGGTTTCTGGATTTGGAGCTTTATTTTTCAGATTTCATATTTTGTGCAACTAGCAAGAGGAATCATACGAACAGGAAATGAGCATTTTTGAGTGGGTGGAGGAACTTGCAAAGAGTCGTCTAAAATAGTTTCTTCAGCTTTTTGACACCTGCAGGCTGGTGCCTGTCCTACATACTGGGTCCACGCACTGGCAGGTAGAATCAAGGTGGTAGACCAGTAGTTTCCAACCGTCCCCCACCTGCAGACCAGCATTGGTGCATGGACAGGTGCTGGAAAACCTACTGGTCTCTAAAACCTACAAGAAGGACTATAAAAAGTCAAGAAGGACTTTCCATAGTCCCCATGGTGAAGGATTGAAATTGTGACCTATAGAACTTAAAAGGTTTTGAACAGAATTACTATCCACTTTTTTAAATGTGATTTTGTCTTCACTGCTTTCTTCGCTGGGATGACCTATTCAATTATTGAAGTGGGGAAAGGCCTATAGTAATGAAAATAGGAGCTAACTAGTTCATCCCAGCCAGAAGTGGCAGTGGGAGGCCAAAGTACTTTGTGCTCTCCTGAACTATAAGCTCTGTCTAACGACTATAATTATGACCAGGGATGCTTTTCTTGTCTAGAAAAGATAGTTTTGCTCAGTTGTCCACAAATTAATCATGTTCTGTGTTTTTCCCCCAGGTTTACTTTTTTTACTTTTTTTTTTCTACGATATGGAAGTGGGGAATGTTTGAACTTGGGCCATAGCCAATGGTTCTCAGGGCCTCTTCATGGCTCTGTGCTCAGGAAAGACCTGAGCTGGGGGATTATACGGTGCCCAGGATTAGACTCAGAGTCACAGCTGCTATAGTCACACGCAAGGCCTTACCTCCTCAGATCATTCCCACTGGTGTGAGGTGATAGTTCACTGTCATTTCAATTTGTATTTCTCTAATACTGACAGTGAATACTTTTTCATATGTCTTTCAGTTACTTGTATACTACTTGTTTCCAGGAAGTACCTGTTCATCTCTTCCCAATTTTTGAAGTTAGACCTCATTCCCGTGACCTGATGGAATGGTTTGAGGCTCTTTATGTTCCTGGAGTGAGCAGACACCCTTGGGCTGCACTAGCATGTGACAGGACTTATGGAGATGTTACTGGGGCCCACTCAAGCAAATCAATGATCAATGGAAAGACAAGGGATTCAAGTGAAGTGATACTTTTCCTTTTGTTGCTAAGTGCTTGATATATTTTGTCCTTTAGTCTTTTATCTGATATATTCTGTGTAAATATCTTTATTCTCACTCTTTAATACATTAAATATTGTATTCTTGATATATTTTTTATCAGTAAGTCTATTTTTATTTTTGTGTTGGGGTCACACCTGGAGGTGCTCAGGGCTGACTCCTGGCTCTGTGCTCTAGGTTCACTTCTGGCGATGCTCAGAGGACCACATGGAATGCTAGGGATTGAACCCAGGTCAGCACATGCAGGACAAGCACAGTGTCTGTCCTGCTGTCATCCCAGCCCCAACTTCCTCTGCTTACTGCAGGGGCTGCACCCGTCATTGTCCGGAGATCACCAGACTCTGGACTGTGCTGGGGAGGGACTGTTGTGCCAGGGTCATACACGCAGAACATATGCTCTAGCCATGAGCCAAGTTCCTAGCCCAGGAAAAATACTTTTATTACATAATTTTTTAATGCTGCCCAGTAATGGGGGTGTGGAATGTCACCATTTATATAATCAGTTCCATCTTTGGACATTTGTCTGTTTTTTTTCTTTGACTCATTAATTTGACAAATATTCATTGATTTCCAATCATGGCCCAGCAATAGATTAGATTCCAGAGCTTTGTGCTTCCTGCCTCTGGAGCTGGAAAGATCATACAGGAGAATTGATTGCCAGTTGTAAAATGCTGTGGGGAGAACACTCTAGTAGTGCTGAGAGTACAGAGCCAAGGAAAGGGGTCCTGAGAGATCTTCCGGAGAATCAAGACTGGAAGAGGGTTAGCTGGTGGGGGTGGTAGCATCTGGGGTTCGCCGGTGAGGGAGGGGATCTGGTGGTGAAGGCCATGGAGTCCCTGGGGAATGGAGATGGTGGTGAGATAAGCTTGTTGCTGAAAGCACCTCCCATAGCTATTACTTAGGGAATAAAGGGTTATGGTGCCCAGGGAGGGAAATCGGAGTCATGGGGAGCCTGGAGAGGTGCATGGGGGTGGGGTAGGGGGAGGGCTGTGTGTGCAGATCTTTCGTTCAGATTTGAAAGATAGTTGGAAACCATGTTGAGGACAACATCAGATTTTTTTTTGAGAAAATAAGTGACTGTGAGTTGAAAAATCCACATGTGGTAGTTTTTTTAATTAAATAATTTATTATGCCACCGTGAGATATATAATTACAACATTGTTCATGTTTAGAGGTTTCGGTCACATAATATTCCAGCA
This sequence comes from Cryptotis parvus, assembly GCA_021461705.1. NCBI lineage: Eukaryota > Metazoa > Chordata > Mammalia > Eulipotyphla > Soricidae > Cryptotis > Cryptotis parvus. The sequence goes on from JAJIBD010022949.1 coordinate 102,175, forward strand.
CCCTGCCCTCCACCAGTGCCCATTTCCCACCACAATGTCCCCAATCCCCCCCATAGCCTGCCTAAATGGCAAGTTCTTTGTCTCTTTCCTCTCTCCCTCTCTCTCTTTTCCTTCTCTTACACATTGTGGGTTGCACTACATACACTTAGAAGCCATCATGTGCATTTTTTGCCTGTATTTAATGCTCAGTTCTATGTTGGTATCAGACCTTTTGACATTTATTCAAACATGTTCCCTTCTCTATCTTACCTAACCTCTGACTCCCACACGCTTGTGGTAATTTCCACTTTTGGTAAGATCACCTGATATATTTATGTCATGCAAATAAATGCAGTCATTCTATGTCTCTCTCTTTCCTTCTGACTAATTTCACTCAACATGATCCTTTCCATGTCCATCCATTTATAGGCAAATTTCATAATTTCATTTTTCCTAACAGCTGCATAGTATTCCATTGTGTAGATGTACCACAGTTTCTTTATCCAGTTACCAGTTCTCGGACATACTGGTTGTTTCCAGGTTCTGACTATTGTGAATAGTGCTGCTATGAAAATAAAAGTGCAGATTGTGTTTCCGCTGTGTGTTTTTGGCTTTCCAGGGTATATTCCCAGGAGTGGTATGGCTGGGTCAAAAGGGAGCTCAATTTCTAGTCTTTGGAGGAATGTCCATATTGTTTTCCAGAAAGGTCAAAATTCCCACCAACAATGTATGAGAGTCCCCTTTTCCCGCATCCACGCCAACATTTGTTGCTTTTACCCTTTTGGATATGGGCCAGTCTCTGTGGTGTGAGGTGATATCTCATTATTGTTTTGATTTGCATCTCTCTGATGATGAGCATTTTTTCATATGCCTTTTGGCCATTCGAATTTCTTCCTTGGCAAAGTTTCTGTTCATCTCTTCTCCCCATTTTTTATTTTTTTAAATTTTTTTTTTATTTTTACAATTACAAAGATATACAATAAAAAAGTTCATATTTGGGTTTTGGTCATACAGTGTTCCAGCACCCATCCCGCCACCAGTGCCCATCTCCCACCACCAACGTCCCCGGTTACCTCCCCCCTCCCCCAGCCCTCCTCCATGGCAGGTTCTTTATTTCTTTCCATTTCTCTCTCTTTCTCTTTTCCTTTCCCTCCAGACTATGGATTACAGAACATACATTAAAGGGTTGTCATGTGTATCTTTTTGCCTCTATTTAATGCTCAGTTCTAGGTTGGCATTAGTACCCTCAACAATTGTTAGCACATTGTTCCATTTTCTGTCTTACCTAGCCTCTGACTCCCACACGTTTGTGATAATTTCCACCTTTGACAAGACCTCCTGATATATGTTTCACTTGACCTTGGATATTGGTATCATAATATGTACATATATATTTATGTTATGCAGATAAATGAAGTCATTCTGCATCTGTCTCTCTCCTTCTGGCTAATTTCACTCAACATAATCTTCTCCATGTCCATCCATTTATAGGCAAATTTTATAACTTCATTTTTCCTAACAGCTGCATAGTATTCCATTGTGTAGATGTACCAAAGCTTTTTTATCCAGTCATCGATTTTCGGGCACTCTGGTTGCTTCCATATTTTGGCTATTGTGAATAATGCTGCTATGAACATAAAAGTAGGGATGGTGTTTCCGCTGCATATTTTTGGTTTCCCAGAGTAGATTCCCAGGAGTGGTATGGCTGGGTCAAATGGGAGTTCAATTTCTAGTCTTTGGAGGAATGTCCATATTGTTTTCCAGAAAGGCTGTACCAGCCGGCATTCCCACCAACAGTGGATGAGTGTCCCCTTTTCCCCACATCCATGCCAGCACTTGTTGTTCTTGCTCTTTTGAATATGTGCCAGTCTCTGTGGTGTTGTTGTTTTGATTTGCATCTCTCTGATGATTAATGATGATGAGCATTTTTTCATATGTTTTTCGGCCATTCGAATTTCTTCCTTGCTGAAGTTTCTGTTCATTTCTTCTCCCCATTTTTTGATAGGGTTGTTTGTTTTCTTCTTGTAAAGTTCTACCAGTGCCTGATATATCCTGGATATTAACCCCTTATCAAATGGGTATTGGGTATATATTCTTTCCCATTCTGTGGACTGCTTTTTGTATCTTAGTCACTGTTTCTTTTGAGGTGCAGAAGCTTTTTAGTTTCATGTAGTCCCATATGTTTATCTTTTCTTCTAGTTGCTTTGTTAGTGATGTTTCACCTTTGAAGATGCCTTTAGCTTCAATGTCGTGGAGGGTTTTTCCTGTATTTTCTTCAATGTACTTTATGGATTCAAGTCTGATATTGAGATCTTTAATCCATTTTGATCTGATTTTTGTGCATGGTGTTAGACACAGGTCCAAATTTATTTTTTCTACATGTTGCTGCCCAGTTTTCCCAACACCACTTGTTGAAGAGGCTTTCCTTACTCCATTTTAGACTCGTTGCACCTTTATCAAAGGTTAAATGACCATGTGTTTGAGGTTGGGTGTCAGGATACTCAATTCTATTCCATAGGTCCACAGGTCTGTTTTTATTCCAATACCATGCTGTTTTAATTACTACTGCCTTGTAGTACAGTTTGAAGTTGGGAAAGGTGATGCCTCCCATCTTCTTTTTCCGAGGATTGCTTTAGCTATCCTTGTCTCCCCATTTTTTGATAGGGTTGTTTGTTTTCTTCTTGTAAAGTTCTACCAGTGCCTGATATATCCTGTATATTAACCCCTTACCAGATGGGTATTGGGTGAATATTCTTTCCCATTCTGTGGACTGTCTTTCTTCTTGGTCACTATTTCTTTCGTGGTGCAGAAGCTCTTCAGTTTCATGTAGTCCCATATGTTTATCTTTTCTTCTAGTTGCTTTGTTAATGGTGTTTCACCTTTGAAGATGTCTTTAAGCTTCAATGTCGTGGAGGGTTTTTCCTATATTTTCTTCAATGTACTTTATGGATTCAAGTCTGATATTGAGATCTTTAATCCATTTTGATCTGATTTTTTGGGTAGTTTTTTGACCCTTTGGTGGAGCTGAACCTCTTTTTCAAATAGAAAGCATTACAAGGAAGCATAATTGTGATAGAATTGTCCAGCTACCGATCACAGAGATGTAATATGGAAGCATAGGTACTGCTTTTATGAACTCATTAAAAAATAAGGTATAAGGCCGGGTAGGGGAGAAGGGCCCAAGAGCGTGTGTGCCATTTCTAAGCAGGGATGACAGAGAACCATAATGCCAGCCGGTGTGTAAAGGGGAAATGCCTGAGTTGTGATGAGGACAGATATCAGACAGTGTTTGGTACTTCCAGAGTCTCCTATTTGTGTCTGACACGCACAATGGGTCCTGTCTGAAATCAGAATCCCTGAAACCTAGGAAGAGAGCTCAGAACTCCCCAAGGGACAGCTGGTTCTGGGCTCAGTTACATGCACTTTGTATCTGATGAAACAAACGCTCCAGTTTCTCAGAGCAACTTTCCTGGAGCTCTGCCCACCCTGAGCCTCCTGCCTCATGACCGTCCGCGTAGTCCTGAGAGAAGCTGTGATTTGGGTAGATTCATGATCTTTTGTGGGAACAGGCAGAGGTTCCCGAGCAGTGCCCAGGGGGCCCAGAGGTTAATTCCTGTGATTCTTGCCGTACTGGTTCAGTGCTTGAGCCTCAGTGTTGTGATGTTGCTTAAGGTCACCAGGGCCTCACTCATTAGTGCCCAGGCAGCGCCAGGATTGAGCATGGGCCCTCATGTATGCAAGACATTCACTGAAGCCCTCCCAGCTGTCTGGCCCCCAGTCCTTACCACCAGTGCAGGAGGGACCCCATTCCTACTGATACTCTGCCAGGTGTTGTGAACTCCTGCCTGCGAAGTGAGTGCTCCTGCCTCTGAGCCCTCTCCCTGGAACTTTCTGAAACTTCTATTTCAGAAAAGAAATAGAAGTCCTGCTCTAATCAGAAAGCCAGGCTTCCCCGCCTGAAGAGAAGGAGGTTTAGGAAGCATTCTCAAATGTGCAATTATATTGGTGAGAATTGTTGCTATATAACAGTGTCTTACTTGGCCAGGGTGTCCAGACATAAGGAAATGCCATGGGCTAGTGGTTGAAGCAGCACATGGTGATTTTCTTCCAGTTTGGGAAACCGGAAGTCTAAGGACAAGGCTGGTTTCCTCTGGTGCCTGTGTTGTTGACTCGCAGGTGGTCAGCCACTTAGTTCTCTCACATCGCCTTTGTCCTGAGTATGCATCCAGGATCCTTACTCTTGGGAGAGAGGCCAGTTCTGTTGAATTGGTGTCTTCCCCAGCATCCTCTTTTAATGAAGTGACTTCTTTTAAAGGACCTCCTTTCACCAGATACCATCATGTCGAAAGTTTTATTTGAAGTTGCATTGCAAAGTAACGTGTAAGTTTCAGGTGTACATCATGAAAAGGTTCCCAGACCTCCCGGGCACTGGGAGTTGCAGCTTCTATATGCTTATTTTTGTTTGGGGGCCGTACTTGGTAGTGCTCAGCGCTTACTCTTGGCTCTGAACCTAGGGAATCACTCCTGGTAGGCTCCAGGGACTCCATGGGGTGCCAGCTATAGAATCTAGATCGGCTGTTTTCAAGGCAAATGTGTGACCTGCTGTACTATTGCTTTGGCCCCCTCTACTTGCATATTTTGGTAGTCACATCTCTATCCACAGTAATACATTTTGATTGGAAATAGAGTAAAATCGAGAAATGCATTAAGATAGACTATCGGCCAGAGAAATAAAGCAGGGCTTAAGGCCTTTATGCAACTCTCACCCCAGCTCCAACTCTGGCACCACATGGTCCCTCAAACACCACCAGGGTCACTGCTGAGCACAGAGCTAGGAGTCGCGCTTAAGCAGTGCTAAGTGAAATTCCTCCCAAAAAGACAGTCTACTTATTTGCTCTGCACATAGTCAGAGAGCAAACAAACAAACAAAAAATAACAACATGTGACTGCTGCCATCAAATAATTCCTAAGGGGCTACAACTAGGGTGAGAGGGGACTGCCATGTCTCCAGGGCATAGCAGGATCAACACTCAACATTTATTTGGATCTGGTTGATGGCTGGGAGTGATGATCAGCAAAAAAGCCTTCCTCATAAGCCAACCCAGCAATAATTGGTTACACTGTCAGATTTTGCCCAAATCCTAAAATAACATCTAATCACAGACTTCGGAGAAATGGAATTCTTTCTGCTAATGTGTTTACACATTGCCGTCACAACACAGTTATTTCATCTTCAATGCTTAATTATCTCTGCTAATGAAGGGAGAATATTAGGGTGGAAAGCATGGAGTCACTGATTCATTTTTAGCTTCCCAATCTGTGTCAGTAGGCTTTATTCTGGACCTTAATTCTAGCCCTCTTCCCTGCTCGTTAACCAGATCTGTATAAACATGTTGCTTCACCTTGTGGTCTTCATCATTAAATGGTGGAAACTGGCCAATAGCAGATTATTGGATATTCACTGAGCCCATCCTACAGACACTAGGATTTAGGGGTCATGAGTGGGACTCAGAAATCCCCATTGTCAGACTGTGACTCAGTCACAGGGGAAGGAGTGGGGGTAATGATGTGGTGTGGACTTCTCAGATCCCGTTTTGGTAACCTGACCTGAGATCTCTCATAGTATAGGAAAACCTCACCTGAGATCTCTCATAGTATAGGAAAGAGGCTGGAAGACGGAACAAATGAGAAGTCTGAGTTAGAAAATAGTAAATTTTGATCCTTTACCATTGTTTTTAGTTCTTGACTCCAAGGAAACACAGTTTAAAGTTTATGGGTCAGAGAGCTAACACAGTGGGCAAAGCACTGGACCTTGCATATGTGGCTGACTTGGCTTCGATCCCAAGCTGCACGTTAGGTTCCTCAAGCCCCACCAGGAGTGATCGCTGAGCAGCTAGAGCTATAGTGCAGCTGATATGGTCTTTGCCTTATATGCAGCTGACCCAGGTTCAGTCCTCAGCATCCCATATGATGCCCCAAGCAGTTCCAAGACTAATTCCTGAGTGCAGAGCCAGGAGTAACTCCTGAGCATTACGGGTGTGACCCAAAAGAAAAAAAAACAGTGATCACTGAGCACACAGCCAGGAGTAAACCCTGTACACTGCCAGGTGTGATTCCAAAACAAAAATAAAACCAAAGAAGTCTGAGTGTCACTACTTCCTGAGAAACTGGAGGTGTAACTGGTGATGGAATGGGGAGAGAGTTCCTGGTTTGACTGTAGAAACCCTGGGTGTCGTCTCTTGGTTTTCTGAGGCTCAGTATGAAACCATCACAGATGTGGCTGTTGGAAACAGCAAGTGTCATTTCTGTGGGGTTGGATTCTTCTGATGGGTCAGAAGATGGTGGGATAATCTGAGAGTCTCCCAGGCGAAGTCAAGGTGCAGTCTGGCGCATGGTCCAGAGTTCTCTTCCAGGCTCGCTGTTCTCGCTGGAGTTCATTTGCTTGAAGTTGTGTGGCCAGCATCCTCATTTTCATCCTAGGACCACTTATTTCTCAGTTCAAGGGTTTGTCCCTGTGTTCTTTCTCTGGGTCCCTTCTTCTTACGTACCACAGAGGACCACATGGTCAGCATCTGCTGTGACTTCTCTCCTGTGAGAATTTGCCTCTTAGGAATCTCTTTAGCCCAAGTCTGCTGACTAGGGACCTTAATTACAGTAAAGGGACCTGCAGAGTCCCTTTACCGTAGAATGTAGCAGAATCATGGGTGTTACTCTCTGTGTGATTCCTGGGCCTTGGCCCATCCAGGGAGTGGGAGCCATTCCTGTATGTTCGTCAGAAGGCGGAGAGTCCTGGAATTCTGTCTTCCACATCATCTCAGATGGTTTATTATATCTTAAACACCAGACCCTATCTCTTGATCAGTTAGAAACTAAAAATAAAACTTCAAGGGATATAAACCATATATCTACGCACATATATATTGGTTTTGGGGACCACACTCAGTGATGCTCAGGAATTACGCCTGGCAGGGCTCAGGGGAACTGTATGCAGTGCCAGGGATCAAACCTGCCTTGGCCGCATGAAAAACAAGTGCTATGCCCACACCATACAATCTTTCTGGTCCTGGAAGTGATATTTAATAATAACATAAGCTTATCTTTAAAACTTACTAAAAACAACATAGGGATTTCTGATTAATGGACGGTTTCTAATCTACAACTTTTGGAGAATGTTGCTTAGTAGAATAAAGTATTTAGCCTTTGCTTTTAGAATTAAAATTGCGTGGCAGAAAACCCTAGAGCTCAGCTCATTGTCCATATCCTCATGTGGACAGGAGTCTTCGCATCTCCGTCCTGCAGAGGAAGCCTGGGAGTCCCCCACACACACACACCATCTTTCCTTTTTTGCTCTCTTTTGTCTCTCTGCCTTTATTTTTTTTTATTAAAGATGAGCTCTAAAATAGTCATTAATCTGGAGCTCATTGACTTTAATGAACAATTTTCTTTGTTTCCGTTATTGTCTTGAATTAGAAAATGCATCATCTAATGTGTTTATGAATTAGCTACTCGGTGAAATGGAATCTTGAATAAAATGAGCTTTGGGTTGCTTATTTATATGTGCATAATCTTCATAATATTCCTGGTGACTCACATAGTCAGAGAATTGTAGAACTGAGGGTGGTTTGAGGAGTCAATGAACTTTTTGTGGGGATGGTGGGACGCACAGCCACACCCATCATGGCTCAGGGCTTCCCCTGACTCTCTGCTCTGAGCCCCCTCCTGGAGGGGCTCAGGTGACCATATCGGTGCTGAGGATCAAACTTAGGTTGACCACATGCAAAGCAAGTGCCCTGCCCGCTGTCCTGTCTCTTAGCCTCATCTGAACCTTTTAAATGTGAAATGACTGCCTCACACACACACACAATTGTTTTGTGGTTGATGGTGGATTGATAATAATTTTCCATACTTTTTTATATTTAGAGATACTTACTTTTTTTTTTTTTTTTTTTGCTTTTTGGGTCACACCCGGTGATGCTCAGGGATTACTCCTGGCTCTTCACTCAGGAATTACTCCTGGCGGTGCTCGGGGGGACCATATGGGATGCCGGGATCGAACCTAGGCCAGCAGGGGCCGGCCGCCTGCAAGGCAAAGCGCCATACCCGCTGGGCTATAGCACCGGCCCCAAGATACTTATATTTTTTAACCTATTCGAATATGACTAGGATTAATTTTTGCTTCTGCCTCTGGAATAGAATCACACTGTTGACAGACGTTTTCAGCCATGATTTGTATTTACGCTCTCCTCCACAGATCATCTTGTTGAGCAGACTCACCAAAGGGTTGAAAGCGTAGCTCTTACAGAAGAAACAGCTTGTTACCATCCCTGAATAATGACCATGATGTGTGTGCAGAAAGCAGAATGTCCTTAGCCAGCAAGTGGCTTGGATCATTTGAGACTTACCCGGCCTCAGAACTGCCTCAGTTGGGCCAAAACAATGGATTGCCACTGACTTAGTCTGGGCCACTTAGGTCTTTGGTATATTTGTGGACTGAGTCCTCACAAATGAGAATGAGTCCCTACAAGATTGAGAAAACAATGGGGCTATTGGCTGTTTCTTGGTCCCCTCCCTTGCCTTTCCTTAGCTCCCGTCCTTGGTGCAGGGACAAACAAGAGTTTCCTTTATATCCGTGTGGCTATGGCTGAGCCTCTCTGCCACTCCCCTTGCCCAGCAACCCTAATCAGCTGCCACATCACCCTGTCATGTGCCTGGCTCTGTTTCCTGCTCTGCCTTGTATGACACAGAAATTAGTCTCTGTTAGCAAGAGGGTCCCTAGGGGTCAGGGGCAGTAGCTCTAGCATGTTTCCTCTCTCCATCACCTGCTCTAATGACTGCTAGTCTTGGAGCTCAGGCCTCTGGGAACAAGGAGAGATTTAAGCACTTCAGATCTGTGTGTCTTCCAAGTTTGATGTGTGTATGGCTCTTTTTCAAAATGTGTTTAGATGCTCTTGAGAGAAAACACAAGTTTCCGAAGTCTACTGAATTCTTTGTAATTAGGGTCTTTTCTCCAGAGTCAATTCCATCCCTATCAAAATCCCATGCAGGACCGAAGCTATAGTACAGCAGGTAGGGAGGGAATTTGCCTTCATGTGGCATACCAGGGTTTGATTGCCAGCATCCCAGATGGTCCCCCAGCACTGGTAGGAGTAATTTCTGAGTGCAGAGCCAGTAGTAACCCCTGAGCATGGCCAGTGTGACCCAAAAAGCAAAACAAAAAATCCATGAAGTTTTCCACAAAAATCGGGGTAAGTCCAAAAATTTATATAAAAACAAATTAAAAAAATCAGGGCCGGAGCGATAGCCCAGCGGGTAGGGCGTTTGCCTTGCACGCGGCCGGCCTGTGCCGGCCCTGGGTTCGATCCCGGCATCCCATATGGTCCCCCAGCACCGCCAGGAGTAATTCCTGAGTGCAGAGCCAGGAGTAGCTCCTGAGCATCGCTGGGTGTGACCCAAAAAAGCAAAAAAAAAAAAAAAAAAAAAAAAAAAAACAAATTAAAAAAAATCAAAAGAATTAAGAAATCTTGAAAAAAGGGAAGGAAAAAACCTGACTTTTTGGACTGAAATGCTTATGTTTAAAAACTCTAAAATCAAAACATGATACTCGGCTAAAAAGAGACACATAGATCAATTAATCAGAATCTAAAAACAAGAAAGAAACCTATAATGTAAAATAATATTTCATAAATAAACTAAGAATATTCAGTGGAAAAAGATATCATTAATAATGGTTCTGGAAAAATTTAATATTCATATATGAAAGGATGAAATTAAAGCCCTAACTTAACACCACTCTCAAAATTTAACTCACAATGAATTAAAGACTTAAGGGAAGCTCTGTTATGATAATACTTCTAGTATAAAATATAGTAAAACAAAGAAAAATTTCCTTTGATATGGATGGAATTGACTCTGTAGATAATTTTTGATTGAATAGATATTTTTATAATATAAATCTTTTCATTCCATAAGTATGATACATATTTCTAGCTATTTTTCCTTTCTTTTTTTTAATCAGTAACCTCTGAACTTATTAACTATAGGTTACTGTTTACAAAAATGAAAGGAAAATGAAAGCTGCGATGCCCAGCTGTGTTGGCAGGTGGCAGACAGGATACAGGCTTGTCTACACATGCAGGGCTCTGCCCGTGGGCCCTGGATGGTGTATGGTCTGACATAGAAAAGGACTGGGCCCCCTGGGGTGAACCCAGAGCCACGGCAGAGCCTGGTAAGCTACCCGTGGTGTACTTGATATGCCAAAAACGGAACAGTAATGGACCTCATTCCCAGTGAATGGAGATGTTACTAATACACCCGCTTGAGCAAATCGAACAACGGGAACACAAGTGACAAGTGACAAGGGTCTTTTCTCAGTCAGTTTTTCTAGAGGCCTGGTGTTTGGGTCACATCTGGTGGTGCCAGGGGGCTGCATTGTTGGGGGTGGGGATCAATCCTGGTGGTGACAGGGATCTCACCAGAGTCAGCCACATGCAGAGTCTTAATCCCCATCCTATCTCTCTGACTGACTGGCTGAGACACACTGCCCTTTCACATCCAGCATGTTGCTTTGTGTTTTGAGACATTTGGTTTATTTTTCTGTTTCACCTTCTTGGTCAGTGTTTCTATTGCTAGGAGTGCCGAGATGTCAAGCCGTGCTTCTTGGTAGTGCCAGTCACCATTTCAGTTCTTTTGTACCCCAAGGCTGGAAGCTCACGATCCTCACGTATGTCTGTGATCCTCATACAGTAAATTTGAGACCTCTTTGGGGAGTAAATACTCTGGGGTTCCAGCTGCTTTTAATGGAAACACCTGACAGTACACACTTTTTTGCTTTTCAGAAGTGGAAAATTCCTATTAGTTTGCTCAGGTTCTTGTTCAGGCAGTGAGGATTGAAAACAGAGGACTGGAGACAGTGTCTGAATTCAGTGGAATCTATCTTTGAGAAAAGAAAGGGAAGGTTAAGGACAGGAAGGATAGGGGAGGAACGGGTAGAGGAGCTGGGGCACGGGGGGGTTCTTCCTAAGTAGGAAATCCAGGAACCTAAAACCTTCTTCTATTTTTACTCAGGCGTTAGGGGAGCATTGGACTGTGTTTAAGACATGGAACTTGGGAAGACCAAAGGGGGTTGGGAAGTCCTGAGCCTGTTCTCAGCAATCGTCTTCTGGCGCTTTTCTTCCTAATCTCACCCTGTCTATTTCCCGTCCCAGTGGAACTCTGCCACTATGATAGTAAGATCCCCTGAGTCTCCAGTCTCTGAAGCAAACAGTTTAGGCCACTACGTCAACTAATTTCTTTTTTTTTTCATTTGTGGGGGGCAGAGCACATGCTACAGTGCTCAAGGGAAATTCCTGGCTCTGTGCTCAGCAGTCACTCCAGGCAGTTCTAGGGGATCATATGTAGTGTCCAGGATCTGACCAGGTCAGTAGCATGCAAGACAAAGTACCTTAACCCCCTGTACTATCTCTCTGACCCCAATTAATTTTAATGTTACGACTGGAGGCCTGCCATGTTAAGTGGGATAAAGAATTAGCATCTTGGCTAATTCTCATGCAGAGCGAGTCCCATTAATTTTACTACTTAGTCATTACCATCAATCATACTTTTTTTACATGAAACTAAAATAAGCATGCTTTTAAAATTGCTCGCGTCTTGCTACTCTAAAACCAGGAGGTTTTGATTCCTAGTCAACATTATTGACATTCATATCTGAAAAGATCATTTGGAATTAAAGATTAAGTTCAGTAAATTTCCTGCATCCAGTTAACTCTGTCACTCAACTTTATAGAGACGAGAAATAATAATTGTTTATGTGAAACAAGTACAGCTTAACGTTATTAATATTTTATGAGTTGTTTTTAAACCTCAGTACTTCAGCTTTCTAATAATTTTTTTGCCACAGAAGGAAAAGATACAAATTCATTTTAAAAGAGCATTAGGATAACAATATACAGGTTTTGATTAAATGAAAATGCAGGGGCTGGAGCGATGGCCCAGCGGGTAAGGCGTTTGCCTTGCACGCGCGGCCTATGCCGCCCGGGTTCAATCCCGGCATCCCATATGGTCCCCGAGCACCGCCAGGAGTGATTCCTGAGTGCAGAGCCAGGAGTAACCCCTGAGCATTGCCGGGTGTGACCCAAAAAGCAAAAAAAAAAAAAAAAAAAAGAAAGAAAATGCAAGTATTCATGTGATTCCCTTAAATCAGAGTCAAGCCATGTTCTGGGTTAAGAAATTAGGTAAGGAATTAGTTTCTATTTTGTCAAGAATGAGATTTGTGTTGGCGGAGGGAGGGTTTGTATCTTTGCTTACTGCTTCCCAATTCCTTACTTAACCTCCAGGCTGTTCATACGCACCAGATGGGGACCTTTCAGCAAAGCCTTTCCTTCTAGATCAGCTGTAGGTAGGGGTTCAAGCACTCGGTGCCTGGAGTAGCCAGGAGTTATTGGTTAAAAAAAGGAAGATACTAAAAGCACGTCGCAATTCCAGGTATTGTGTAAACTGTTGATCATCTGCCAGGTGTAGCCGGCTGCTTCACTCATAGGCATGTGGATCTGGAATTCTGTTGCAGGAACCATCAATAATTAAACATAGCATTTGACAAGATTAGTTGCCATGACTGCCCAACACAGAAAACCACTCAGCACAGAACTAGCTCAGTGGCGCGAGGCTGAAACATGGACTCCAGCAGCAGAAGGAGACGCCAGAACTCTGTCCTTCATTGTCCCCCAACCTGAAGCGGTCTCGCTTTAGTTCTCAATGCGCCTGCAGGTGCTTGCTGAAAGCCCCCTGGTCTTCATTTAGACTATCTAACATGGCTTTGTAGTAGACCAGGAACTGTCAGAGGGTTGGAAATTGGAAAGGTAATTTGGTAATGTAATATTTAACATTACAAAAATAAATGAAATGGTGAAATTATAATTTCGCCGCTTTCATGAAACCAAGAAACGTGCAGCAAGCCAAAGGCCTGTTGTATGTGCCTGTCACGACGTGCTAGTCTTGCTGAAACAGAGGCCACAGTTCTCTGGATCCTCAGAAAGCAACACCTAAACACCAGAAAGAAAAGAAAAAGAATAAAAGGAAATGTGACACACATGACTGGTAGAATTTGGGACTTCCCTACTTCTGGGGCACAGGTGACTCTTCAGCAGTGAAGGAGAAGCACTTAGTGGAAAGTTGTTCCTTCTGAAAGACGGGGCAGCTCAGAGAAGAGTCGTAGGAGGTCCAGAGTGTCGTGCCCGAGAGTAAACTATCGGTTTCTCAGGGGAAAACTTACAGGCCATTTAGTTCCTTTACTTTCAGGCAGATAAAACATTTTAGGACCTCAGATATCATCACCCCCAAATAATGCCTTTGCCTCACCAACTTATTCTAAACCAGAACTTCCCAAACTTAATTGGCCTTTTCAGTAAAAACACTCAGCCTCGGCAGCACCAAGGTTGCTTCTCCCCTTCCGCATCGTTCTAGCGCCCCCCCAGGGGCAGTGTCCGCCACTGTCCGACATGCTCTTCCGACCCCTTTATTTTACTGTTTCAGGGGATTCTGAACATTAGTTGACTTAAAATATAAAAATTGGACAAGTTGTTGGAAAAATATTCTTTAATGACTCCTTTACAATGCAAACATGCTAAAACAAAAAGTAACATACAGTCAGTCTATTTTATAACTCTAGAGAGATGTGGGGAAAAACGTGGTTTTTGTTTGTTTTGCTAAGCGCTGTCTTAGTCAGTCACAGACTGAAACTAGGGATCGTCACTGAAGTTAGTAGACACTCTGTCTTTTCACATCTGAGGCCCTAGTTTAAAGTCAGACCCTGCGCTGGAGGGTGATGCCTTTATTGATTTCAACAGCTAAGCAAAAGATCTGCCGCCTGGCGTCTGATTTAAGAAGTAAATATATCAAAAGAAGTAGTTTATGTGATGTTCCTAGAACATTTTCTAGTATCAAATTAGGGGTAGGAACTCCTTCAAGTCTCCAAAGTACCATTACTAAACAGATCAATGCTCCTTTAACGACCATATAAGGACATTTTTCCAGAAAAGCATTGCAGAAACCACGTGCAGCTATGTGGTCTGCTATCTTCAGGATGGGGCCACATAAAGAGAATGAAAAGCAGCTGACTTCACCGTTTTCCCACAGAACGTTTATCTTATATATGACATTTTAAAATGTACAAACTGTTTCTCATAGAGACCCCCCTCCACTTGCCACATCCTTTATTAAAATAAATTGTGAATTTCATTTTTTTAACTTTTGAGCACGCCTCCCTGCCAGAGAATGGAAGAAATTTATTGTAAAAATAGAAAAGGGAAAAAAACCCAGTCCAAGAGAAGTCATGCTAGAAATGTCACTGGGCTGTTTCTCAGTCATGCAGCGTGAGGCGGGCGAGATACCACAGGGGTTGAAGTGCTTGTCTTGCGTTCAGCTGCTCCTGGTTTGAATCCTGCCACCACGTATGTCCCAAGCATCTCCAGGAGTGATCCCTGAGCACAGAACCAGGAGTAGTCTCTGAGCACCTCCAAATGTGGGCCCCAGGCAAATAACAACAACAAAATATGCAGTTTGAATCTTAGGAATAAACTGTTTTCTTTCCCCTTCGTGTTTGGGCTTTCCCAAGGAAGAATTGTGCTGGGTAGGTTAGTTCTCAGTTGATTGGAATTTGCTGAGCAATATGAAGAGAGTTTAGCCTTGAAGTGAGATTGATTCTTCCACAGGCTGACATGTGCCAGTAGAACGCCATGCATGTGTGAGGAAGAATGTTTTCCTTCGAGAGAAGTTGCTGATGAGGTAGGGAACCGTTAGGAACTTCAGAGTCAGCCTCCTTCGGTAGAAACCCCCAAATATCCATTCACTGTCTCCTGAAGACAGTCTCCGGGGGATGGACAGAGGCCTCTCATTTGTTCTGAGCATTGGCTGACCATTGCCTGGGATGGGGTGTGGAGGAGCGATTCCCAGACTGCGGGTGTTTCAGTATTTAAACCAGAGTCCCAGGAAAACCAGGACAGTTTGTTAATCCTGCTGGAGTTCATGTAGCCCCTGGCCTTCCCAACAGGTGACGATGGTGTCCCCTAGTTACTGCAAGAATCCCACTGGCAAACATTTCCAGCTGTCTCCAGGACGAGAAACCTGCTGAGAGTCACTGAATCCAGGTCATGCTGTTGGGCCACTGGTCCCATTGGTGAGACCATTGCTGAAGGAAGGTGGCTGTGAGGGCCCATCTCCAGTCTTAAAAATAGACAGGAAAATCCCAGGCTGCTTATCTCAAAGTTAGATGGAATGTCTTTCGTACACGCCAAGGTGGAGGAGGACGAGGTGGCAGTGTAAATAGAAAATCTTGTGCATGGGGAATCTAGGAAATTAATTTTGTTTACAGACTTCTCATTACATTCTGGTTCATCTGTGGCTGTGCAACCCAAGGAATTATGGGTACGTGCACAAAGAATTTTCACACTGATATAATCTGGTAGGATGTCCCACATCTAAGTCATTTGGTTTTTGTTGTTTCGATAAGGTTTGGAGGCCACACTGGGTAATGTTTAATGGGCTACCCCTGGTTCCATGCTTAGGGCTCACTCTCAGTGGTGTCCCAGGCATCCCATATGTAGAGCACACATTGCATGTGCTTAGTCTGTCGAGCTTTCCCTCCAACCCCAAAATCTAAATAATTTAGAGTGATGGGGAGGTTTGAGGCTCTTTATGTTCCTGCAGCAAGCGGATGCCTTTGTGTTCTACTAGCATGAGACAGGACATATGGAGATATTACTGGTGCCCACTCTAGCAAATAGATGATGAACGGGAAGACAGTGATAGTTATAGTGATGGGGAGGTGATGAACCTCCTGCCCACTCCCATACCACCTTGTCTTCTTGCAATTGGGATCAGTTATTCATGAGAGAGCATCCTCATGAGGGGAATGAAGACTGCAGCTCAAACTTGGAAGATTTAGAGGAAAAATAGACAGTATCAGGCAGAGTATGTTTAGAAAAAACACTCATTGAGCTACAGGATGATGTATGTTATCGTGTATATGTTCTAGATACATTGAGAGAATATGGAAACAGCACAGTTTCATTGATTTAAAAAATCTCTGTTTCAATTACTTAAGAGGATTTAAAGAGATTACATTGGATAACCTTGGGTTGAAACACATTTCCTTAACGTTAAAATTGGTCGATGTATTCTTTATTTAACCTGATTGATCCCCATGCACTTCCTTTAAACATAAGCTTTTGCAGGGAGCTACAGCTGGAAGTCCAGTTGTCATGACAACAGTTGGGGCCTAAGAGAAAGACCCTCGTTCAAATGGCCAGTGACTAGGTTTCTAATCACTGATTTACACTGATAGCAAAATAAATAGAGATGTAGAATTTGTAATTATAGGCTCTTTCAACAAGATGTTTCCACTTCTCTTACTGGCATGTAATTTTTGAACATGTGTTTTGACGCATAATTTTTTTCATTACGGCGCACAACTCCATCTCCTTTGTTTCCATTTTGTCAATAATTACATTTGCAAACCATCTGAATTCCCAGCTAAGACTCTTGCTAGCATGTTGTGGCTGTAATAAACTCTGAACTCATGAATAGGATCATAAAGCTCTACGGAGAGTATCCCCTGCCTCCCATCTACTCTCTTCCCTCAGTGCATGGACCATTTTGTGATCCTTGAAGCCAAGAGCAATGGGTATTTTTTCCACACACTGGAAATTGTGCCAATAAAATTGCCCTAAATTATTTTTTTACTAAAGGGAGGTGTTAGTATAGGGAGGAAGACTAGGTTAGATGTTGAAATGCCTGATGAGAAATGTTTCATGGAGGAGCCAACCCTTAAATGACTGAGTATAGTTTAGGGGCTGATGGAGCTCAAGTTCCAAGGTAACTTCATGGACCAAGGCAATGGGCTGCAGGAATCCACATCATATGAGGCCAGTTCACCCAGACTAGAAGAGCCAGTAAGAGGACGGGATAGCAAAAGAGGTGGGAGTCATTGAAGAGCACGCTGAAGGCTAGCCCTACCATGCTATGGAAATCTGTTTTGTATAAGAGGAGTGGGACATGGTTGAAATGGTCTGAGAAATGACTAGTTAGAGTAGTACAATTCATGTGCAATGAGCAGGGCTCTGATAGCTGCGTTTATGTACTGTCAAGTCCAGGAAGACTAAGACTGTAAGCCAAGGCAGTGCTAGGAGTGTAACCAGGAGGGCGGTGAAACAGAGACATGGAGACCGGTTGAGAAAGCACAGTTGGCAGCACAAGGGCAGGTTGGTTTGGAAGATGGACAACTCAGGTCCTGAAAGCAGCCATCCTATCTGTGTGGTCCTCGAAGGGCTTGGTAGAGAACGAGAACAGAGAAGAAAGGGCGAGCTGCACAATTGTGGACACCAGAATGAACAGTATCATTTCCTCCTGGGCTGGTCCCCAAAGGCACACTCCATCATATCTACGCACCTAAACAAAATAAAGGGGTAGGCTTTGGGGGGAAGGGTAAATGGAAGATAAGCTGTCCTTCAGGCTTTGGGGCAGAGACACTTGCCTTTTTCTCTGTTGATCTGCAGCTGGTTTCATCGAGATGGGAAAGTAGAGCATGAAAATGAGAGCGCTGTCCTATTAGATTCAGTTCCTGAAACTGGTATCTGCACATTAGCCATTATGTACTGACGAGTAGGGGGTTCCAGTGTGGTGCCATCTGCCCCGAATCTGGGCTGCCATAACTAGTTCTGGAACTCCAGGGTCCAGAGTTAGTTCCTCACCCTCTTCAAGGGCTTTTGTATAGAGTCAGTGAATCAGTGCATGTAGTCTTAGGACAGTGCAGGCAGGCGACTAGTGACCACTGCTAGAGAAATGTAAAAACCTTGCTGAGTATTTGGGACTTCTTGACTATTTTCTTATTCTTGAGAAAATTATCTAATTCTGCTCTTCCCCCAAAGAGCTCAGATCTGTCCCTCTAGCCACTCTCCGTTCTGATTTTATAGTTGGTGGATTATCCATTATATGCCAAGAATTGTGCCCAGTGTTTAGGATGCAAAGACAAAAATGCAAAGATGCAGTCATGATCTTTGCATTAGTGCATAGTCTTCAATGGGTAGCAGTTGGTTTGTACTAAAGTGGAATAAAAATGGTTCACATGTGACCGAAAGACCACAGGCGACAGAGAGGGAATATGAGTTACTGAATAAACTATCTCTCAATTGTTCATTTTTATTTTTTAAAGCATCTCCTCCTGGTGACTTTTAAGTCATACATCTGCATCTATATAAGCCTGATATATATGCACCAGATTTTCTGTCTTATTTCAAACTTATAGCTTATGTAATATACATTTAATATAGCATAGTTTCCATTATATAGTATTATAGAGCAACACCTGTATATACTACATTATGTTCACTGCTAAAGGTAAATCTTCCATCCTTTATCATACAGTTGGCCCCTTTCATCCAATTTACAACATCTCCTTCCCCCTGGCCATTATTATTTCAAATCATAACATTAATGCACTGTATAGACATTTTCTTTTCCTTTAGCATAATCCTTAGTTTTAAAGACTAGTCTTGAGTGTCTGAAGAGCAAAATTAATCCTAGAGAAATTTTAAAGAAGAGTAATGGGAGGTGCTGAGTGCTTCAGAATTGATGGCCATTCCTGACCTAGCATTTTAATATTTAACCATGAGCTGCTTTTATATTCTTCCTCTCACATTCCACATTATGTTTCTCAGGATCCCCCAAAGTTGAGGCTCCAAAGAGATTTTTATGAAGAGAATCCTTGAATCCGTGCTTTACTGGAACACTGTTGAACAGTGTCAGCCAGTTGAAAGGCAATGTGAGCCCCAAATGTTACTGCAAACACCGTAATGCTGCATTTCGTCAGTAAAAAAGAAATATGGAAATTGTTTTTGAAGAATTTTTCAAATGTATTTTTAAACACTATAGCATATATTTTTGTATATTTTAATTATATATATAAATGTTATAGCATTTAAAAAATGCTTTTAAAGAATTCTTGTTCTTATTGTTTGCTAAGTTTTCCAAATTCGCATGTATTTTTACTGATGACACATCTTCATTCTCTTTATCTACTTTTTATATGCCCAGTAGTCCCATGTGACTAATGGCCACCATATTGGATGGCCTAGCTCTAGATTTTGGACTTTTCAGAGCTTTGGGAACTTTGTCATACATAATGTTTTTACTTTGAATAATTTTTCAGTAACTCTAAAGTAGTACATTATTATTCATGAAAATTGTCAATGATGGGGCCAGAGCAATAGCACAGTGGGTAGAGCATTTGCCTTGCATAAGGCCAACCCGGGCTTGATCCCTGGCATCCCACATGGTCCCCCTGAGCACCACCACAAGTAATTCCTGAGCGAAGAGCCAGGACTAACCCCTGAGCATTTCCAGGTGTGACCCAAAAATAAAAAAGTAATAATAATAATAATAATAAAGAAAATTGTTAATGTCAGGAACAATTTAATTTGATGACAGTTGTTTTAGATAATTTATTAAGGGAACCGGGAACTAACTTCTGTACCTAACACCATCTGTACTTAGATAGATACCTCAGAGAAGTAGAAACATATGGATCCATCGATCAAATGCTACTGACCTCAGGAAATAGGAAAACTGATCCTCTGCATATTTTGTTTAGTTTTGGTTCACTGAAGAAGTACATAGGTTCATGGTTTAGAAAAATCATCTGCCAGACTCCTATGTCAATACTTGCACCTTGGCATAATTTTGTTGACTCACCATGTCTTATGAAAGTAACAGAAGACAATGTATTGGTTGTTACGATACTGTAAACTTGACTTTATTCTTGAGCTTATGGGTGCTTGAGTATTGTATGAACAATTTGCATGCAGAACTCCAGGTGATTACGCCATTCAGGTTTATTGTAGAAATAAGCAGATGGGTCCTGATCCCTCCCTGGTGTCCTGATCCCTCTCCTGTCATCAGTGTATGATGTCACTCATGCTCACTCTCAATGCTTGGTCCAAATTTCACGTCCTGGTCCTGTCCTTGCATTCAATGTCTTGTTTGCCTCTGATGTACTATGACCTGGTCTAAACTGAAATCTGCAGCTTGAACCTTGTACCCCTAATACCCTCACTGTGGTCTGTTGCTCTGTAACCTGTCACTGGGCCTCTCTAGAACTGTGTCCCAATGGCTCCCAGTCCCCTTGGCTTGCTGTGGTGTCCAAATGTACATGAGTGAGAACCTGTGCTGACCAGCCATCAGTCTGGGCATAGGTGAAGGGGCAAAGAGAGTTGTCTAGCTTGGGACTTCCTTTTATCTCTTATTATCTCCTACTATAAGCCATCCTATTATTTACTTTAACTGGATACCTTTTTTGGACATGTGAGATTTTAAATGACCAGTTAAATTAACTAATTTACCTACCACTTCCGACCCCAAGATAGCCGTCCAGAAGAACCCACACTGCAGCTTTTGGTCTAGGGAACCTCACCCTCCTCCACATCATTAAAACACAAAGGAATGTAAGAACCTGTTGGAAAGCCATAAGACAAGTGACCGAAGCTCAGAACACTGTCTTGCTTGAACCTTTAAATAATGCCATCGCTTGTCTCTGGTAAAACACAAGGCAATGATCCCTAGTCAGATGTAGTCACGATTGTTGAAACAGCAACAACTTTTTTTGGGACCTCAGTTACAAGTTGCTAATTTTATGGCACAATTCTTGATGATGAGCTGTAGCAGGCTTATGTGAAATATCTCTCTTTTGTGTACTTTCTCATTCTCTCCTATTCCATCATTCATTTCTTTACTTGCTCATTCTCTGCACCCTGAGCAACCATCCCATTGTGAATAACTTGGTATTCAAAGGTGTACTTGACATCTACACAACGGAATACTACTCAGCTGTTAGGAAAACGAATTTATGAAATGTGCCTATAAATGGATAGACACGGAGAGTATCATGTCGAGTGAAATTAGCCAGAGGGAAAAGGACAGGTATAGAATGACTGCATTCATTTGCGGGATATAAAAAAAATAGTATGAACCTGGAAAAACATGGTTCAGGAGGACTTGTCAGTGGGTGGAATCTACCACAAGTGTGGGAGTCAGAAGTTAGGTAAGACAGAGAAGGGGTCAGTGTGTAATAATTGGAAATGATACCAGCCTAGAACTGAGCACTGAATGGCTTCTGAGTATTAGGAACACCGGCAGTAGGGCAACATGGAGGAACGCAGAGACTTAGATAGGGATTCAGTGAAAGCAGACACTGAATCCTTGGGCAGTAAGCTAAGGCTATGGAATCCACAGGAGGTCCCTTGAGTCTGTGCCTTGGGACCTCCCTAAGGGGGACCACAATCCCCCTCCAATATAGTTATTTTCAAGCCTTAACAATACATGATAACCCGTAAATGTATGTATTGCAAGCCACAATGTATAAAAGAAGGGGGGAGAGAGAGACAAGGGGAGAGAGAGAGAGAGAGAGAGAAAGAAAAAGAGAGAGAAAGGGAGGCAAAAGTACCTGCCATAGATACAGGCTGGGGAGGGAATCAGGGACATTGGTGGTGGGAAATGTGCACTGGTGGAGGGATGGGTGCTGGAACACTGTATGACTGAAACCCAGTCATGAACAGCTTTGTAATTGTTTATCTCACAGTGGTATAATACATTTTTAAAAAGCACACAAAGGTATAGTTAATCCTGCATTAACAGGTTTTTTTTTGTGTGTTCTGAATTTCTGAAGGGTTTTCCCTTCAGTGCTGTTCTTCCGATCTACCCTCTAAGTGGTGTGTGTTTCTGATGCATTTTTTTTTTCTCCCTGCCTTACCTCTCCTAGTGCTGTGATGCTCCTCTGCTTACAGTTTTACCTTTTCCCATCAAATGGGGCTCCCATTCCCCCAACAGTGAATGACCCCACAGGACGTGCCTCCACCTGCTCTCTCGTGTGGGAGCTTCATGTGGGATCCGCACCTAGTTCTGCTGAACTGTCGGATATGTATTACTTGTTTTGGAAGGAGTGGGAGGATTTCTTTACTTTTTGGCTGGACAACGAAATATATGGATGAATATACATGTGTATGATATTGTCCAAAGTGTAATGCAGCATTTTAATTGTTCAGTCAGAATGTATATATGGATTGTCATCAGAGCACACCAAGGAAGGAAAAAGGTTATTACCCTTAAAACACAATGGAAAATTCTCACTGGAGATGTGTTCTTGCTTTAAAAGTAATTTATTCTTTTTCTCCAAAGGGAATAAAAATACTAAGAAACTTTGCTTTTTCATTCAGCTCCTCTCTATGTTAGCCTTCTTGAGTAGCTACCTGCCATGGTACTATTTTCTAGGGAGAGAGGGAAATTGTTCTCCCTTCTTTCCTTTAAACTTCTCTCTGACAGGTAGGGACACACACAGCTTGTTTCTGCCAAGAAAAAGCATGCACACATGTCAGTCTTGGGTTCGGTTCTCCCCGTTGTCTTCAGCTTAGCTCCATGGAGGTCAGCATGCAACCAGGAAAACTTTGACCGGCAGCTGATTCCACTTGTTTCCAGAGTTGTATTTTAAGATTTAAACCTCTGATCTCTGGCATACCATATGGTTCCCTAAGCACTACGGGAATAATTCCTGTGTACAGAGCTAGGAGTAACTCCTGAACATTGCTGGGTGTGACCCACAAAGCAAAGAAAAAAAGAGGGTGCTGGAGTGATAGTACAGTGGGTAGGGCATTTGCCTTGCTCATGGCTGACCCGATTTGATCCCCGGATTTGTCCCCTGAGCACTAGACCACTAGATCACTAGATATCCCGTTGTTCATCGATTTCCTCAAGTGGGTGCCAGTAACATTTCCATTGGACCCTATCACGTGATAGTGTAGCCCAATGGCATCTGGTTGTTTCAGGAATACGAAGAGCCTCAAACCGTTCGTTCATGGTCTTGACGAAGAAGTCTGACCATATTGTAGGTGGGCGGCCACGTGATCTTTTGACGTCCCATGGGATCCAGTTGGTAACGACTCCTAGTCCAGCAGTCGTCTCCAAATCGCATTACATGTCCAGCCCATCTGATTTTCGATGCCTTGGCAAATGAGACAGCATCCCTGACTCTGGAACAGCGACAGAGGTCGGAACTCCGATTCCTTCTTTCACTTGAGTGAGGCGTGATATTCTAAGCATAGCTCTTTCGATTCCTCTCTGGGAGACCCGAATAGCATTCTCATCCTGCTTTTGTAGGGCCCAGGTCTCTGAGGTGTATGTTAATGCATATCTTTTAGGTGTATGTTAATGCATATCTTTTAAGCATATGTTAATGCATATCTTCCCCTGAGCACAGCCAGAATTAATTCCTGAGTGCAGAGCCATGAGTAACCCTTGAACATTGGAGGGTGTGACCCAAAAAGAAAAAAGATTTACGATTCATTTCTTTTTTAGGATGAGCTGTCTTCTCTTCAAAGTTTTTCTGTCATTATCATTACTTTCATAGAGAAGGTAATGGAAGGGCTAAAGAGTCCAATGCCTAGGTCATAGCAGAATTCAAAAAGCAGGGGAGACTGTGACTTGGATGCAACCGATGGCTCTAGAAGAAAGGAGGGAATTGTTAACTAACCCAGAGCAAAAAAAAGTGTGTGTGGGACTTAGATTTTTTAAGATGGCGAAAAAATAAATACATAAACTATTTTTGTAGTAAGAGATACTACAGAAACTAAGGTGCTTTTCCTGCCTGAAACTCACCCCAGTTAGGATCCCTGGCACGGCATATGGTCCCCTGAGCATTGCCACAAGTGATCCCTAAGGCTATAGAGTCAGGAGTAAGCCCTGAGTACCATCATGCTTGGCCCCCAAAAATTAAAACTTAAAAGCTATTCCTGTAGCTAGCGCATTTGGAATCCTTCTCAGGCTTCCTACAGATAAGAATTCCTTTTAACACTTGGAGAAGCACTTTTATAGTAGGAAAATAATTTTAGCATTTTGGAATGTTTGCTGGAGTTTGAGGCCCAGTAGTTTTCCCCCATGTGCTTGTGTGTAAACGGAGACTAGCAACACTGATTCTAGTTCCTTTGCAGGCATCAGAGTGAACTCAGCCCAGGCTCAGCAGTCTGGGGCTTCCAGGCAGTGGGTCCCTCCCTCCCCACATTCCCGTTTTTATCTTTCTTTCCCCCATTGAAAGAACGAATAATCATTCCTACAGGTGTTGTCCAGGTACCCTCTTGTACTCTTTAAGAATGAGATCTGGAACAAGGGAGCCATCTCCTAATTACATTCACTTCTGTTTAGGAAAATCAACTTTTTTCCTTTTCCTATAGGTTGGGTATTGTATGTAGGAAAACCACGAGGTTTATGATCTTCATCAATGAACCCACTTTCTTGTTTGGTGTGTAATAAACAGAAGAATTAGTTCTTTAAGCGCCCTGCCCTGAGCACTCCACACCAAAAGACCTACACACATTATGTGTTGGACATTGATGAGTTTAATCTTTGCTGATTAAATTAAAGAGAGGAACAAGTCTGGTCTTAGCTGCATGGAACTTAGAAAAAGCATCTTTTGTGATACTTTTACCCAATTTTTTTTACTAGTGGGGACCTAATACTTAAATACCAAATAGTTCCATACCCAAATCCTTATAAGAAAGTAAATCCAAAACTGAGTGTAAGTTTAGTGTTCACTTTGGGGAACACTAAAGTTTTTCTGTCATTATCATTTCTTTCATAGAGGTGGTCATGGGAAGGACTGAAGAGCCAATGCCTAGGTCACAGCAGAATTCAGTTTAGTTCACTGTAGTGAATTTAGTGGCACTCTTCAGCATATTGTTTCCATTTACTTGTCCTTTCCTGGAATTTTGGCTCAATTCCCTAATAATTTCTTCAGCTAGATTCTATTTTAAGAAGTGTTAAAAAATAAAAAGACACTTTCTACACATGCATCTCGGCAGATGGAATCTCTGCGTCTCCTCTTTCTGTAGACCTTGGCATCTTTGAAAACATTCAGGTTCTGCATACTGTCTTTCCTTGCTGGAAAGTAAGAAGCATGGAAGGAAGGATCGAGAAAGGAAGAAGCTTGCTTTTGTACAAGAATGAAGCAGCTCTTTGATTTTGCCCTTGTGCTTTCCGTGGGGAGATTCTTAATGTTTGAGGAACAGATATTTAAAAGTCTTGGATCTTGGATCAAGATTGAAAAAAGTCTTGACTTACGATACTGCTTGTGTTTGGTTGTTTCTGCTTAACTGCTGTGATTTGGGGGCCACACCCATCAATGACAATGTTCTTTTCCTGACCGGTGTACTCAAGGAGACATCCGCAGGCACAGAGGACCATATGCAGTGCTGGGGATGGAACCCAGGTCATCTGTGGATGAGGCAAGTACCTTAACCTGCTGTACTGTCTCTCTGTGCCCAAGACTGCCTGAGGTTTGTGAAAAATTAAGCCCAATACATTGATATCTACATTAGGTAATTTTTTTTGACAAAAGTTCAAGGTTAAATTTGACAAAAGTTCAAGCTTATATTCTTGGATTGCAATGAATGGATGAGTAATAGCCAACAAGTTATTCCTTACTACTTCCACCAATAAGCTGTTTCAGAGTGTTAGAGTTGGATCTGTCGCACAATGGCTAGTGCATTTGGGCTTCAAGAAAGAGCCTTAGAGAATTGGAAATCAGACATCTGAGTTTCTTAACTCAGCTCTAAAAAATAATTGAGATGCCTCTAGGTTTAGGGATTGTACACAAGTGGCCGCTTGCGGCCGGGCAGTTCATCAATAAATGCTGGATTTAGAGATGACTACAAGAGTATGCTACCCGCATGGCAGAGCCTGGCAAGCTACCCGTGTCGTATTTAATATGCCAAATACCAGTAACAATTATAGACCTCATTCCCATGACCTGATGGAATGGTTTGAGGCTCTTTATGTTCCTGGAGCAAGCAGGTGCCCTTTGGGCTCTACTAACATGAGACAGGACATATGGAGATGTTACTGGTGCCCGCTCGAGCAAATCGATGATGAACGGGAAGACAGTGATACAGTGATGCAGTCCTGGTCTCTGAAAGGCGATTTCTTTCCCAGATGCCAAATCTGGAATTTTGTGCCTTAGCATTAAATGAGTGAGTTAAGATCCACTTCAGTTCCTATCAATATAAGACTCCTGAAAATGACCAGGCTGAATGCAGAAATGACTCAAAAGAACTGGAGGGGATCATAGCTTGTATGTGGGAGCTCTGCGTTTCATCCCCAGATCCTCTCAGCTCTGTTAGGTAACGGCCTTCTCCCCCCCAATCAGTAACATACCTAGATGAACTGTAAAATAATTCATTTCTGTTTCATGTGGAAGCCTGCAGTAGCTCAGAGTGCTCAGAGAGTGGCTGTGTTCCAGAAGGGTCCCAGGCACCCCCAATCCTTCTCCTCTCCACTCCGCTGACGTCCAGGCCAGAGGCGTGTCCTTAGAGTTCAAAGCAACATGGCTTCTTGACAGCAGGAAACCATCTGTCTGCCAGCCACTGCATAAGGAAAGCTCCTGGAAGCTGCCTTCCTCTCTCTACTTACAGACTCCAGTGGCTAGAAAGTTATCTGTGTAGTCAACACCTCACTTCTAGTATCTGGGGCTGGGAGATATCTCCTGCTTTCTGGGCTGTTCTGTCAAACCACGTTTTTGTAACTGTCAAACAGACTGAAGCAATAGATGAGCATATCACAGTATCTGCCACAGATGCTTTATTCTGAGGCCCACAAGGATTCTGAGGCTTGCAGACTAGAGGAATCTTATGCAGTGACGGCTCAGCTGACCTTATTAGGTTTTTTTTTACAGTGTTTACTCTTACTTACCTGTTATGCAATGACAGAATTGCAATGTGGAACACCCAATGCAGTGTTAGATCTTTCTCAACTCATTGCTGCCTTTCTGTCCACAGAGCTCTTACCGTGTGCCAAGTCTTCTTCAACTTGGTGCTTAGGACAAAGTTTCTGTTTCTATAAGCCCCTTTCATAGATAACTCAAACTTTATCAGTGTTTGGAGCAGAGCATTGCATTCCTTTTCAACCCCATGACTCTTTCCTCATTGGGTTCCTCAAATATATTTGCATCTTTTATATAAGTCCTCCGCCTTCTTCCTCTTCTTCCTCTTCTTCTTCCCTTTCTTCCTCTTCCTCTTCTTCCTCCTCCTCCTCCTTCCTTCTTCCTTCTTCTTCGTTATTTTTCTGTAATTTATGTGGACAGTAACTACCCCAGAGAATGTTCATTCTGATCATTTTTATTTTTATTTTTATGGGAGTGCTCCCAAGCAGTGCTCAGGAAGTCCAGGAGCTCATCCTAGCCATGCTTAGCCAACCAGACTGACAGTTCATTGCAAGGGCCCAAGGACTCAATGCTGCTCTTGTCCTGAGGCACCAGGGACCGCCAGGGCCATCCCCAGCACATGATGCCCGGGAAGTCTTGTGCTGGGGACAGAAACCAGGTCAGTCTTGCACACACCCTAAGCCCTGAACTATCTCCCTAACCCTCACCCTGGTCCTTTTGACTTGTATTTTTAAAAGTTACCCTCATTAAAAAATTCTCCCTGAACAGGTCTACCCATCTAAAGTATAAATCTTACTGTATATCCAAAGCTTGTGCGCTGACCGCTTTGACAGACTGAGCTATATGCTTCAGGTATGCTGATTTTTTAAAGAATGCTTCATCATTAAAAAGTGGACTGAAGGGGTTGGAGAGAGAGTACAGTGGATAAGGTCTTACACCACACCTGCCGCCCGGTTCCATCATTGGCATTGCTTATGGTCCCCTGTGCCCATCAGGAATGATTCTTTAGTGCAGAGCCAAGTGTAAACCCGGAACACTGCAGGCTGTGGCCCGACACCTCCCTGCCAAAAAATTAATAAATAAAATTAAAATATGCCTAATAAAAAGAATAGCTTCCAACAGAAATATTCCCAGTGATAGCCAGTTTCCTAATCTTGAGCACATGGTTTGTCACTGCTGAAGCCTGTTTCTTATCCCTCACATGGAACAAAAGCTCTTGTAGGATCAAATGAGACTGTGTTAGTCTCGTTCCACTGTGAACATTCAGTAACACTCTAGAAGAGTATGCAGTTGTTCTTGGATCAGAACGAAAGATTTATATTTGGGTTTGTATAGCATTCACTCTTCCTGCTCCTCCATGTTGGTTTTTATTTCAGAGAGGATGACATCCTCTTCAGCTTGAGGGGCAGAGTGCAGTGTCAGATAGTCATCAAATAGTCACAGCCATGAAATAGTGGATCTGTTTCATAGATTCTCAGTCGTTGCTCTTAGCCCTGATATTTAGAAGAGATTGGAAGTCAAGTCCTGACGTGCCAACTTTGAGATATTAATGACCTTGAAGTTGATGGAGACAATCTCAGAATAGCTTCCCCCCATACCATCAGTGAGATTGCGTGCCAGACTGAGCAGGACCACAGCTGTAAAGAGAGCAGAGTAATGAAGACACAGTCAAAATAATGGAACAGAAAAATTGACTCCATTTAATATACTTTCCAGCCTGTCCACCTAAAAGAGTGTGGTGCCAATAATAATTCTATCTGTCTAATTGTATATAAGCTAAAGAAAGACTGCTGCCTGGCCTTGTATTTTGCCTTTTCTTCTCCAATTGCTCACTCTGAAATAAAAGGGCTGTCTATTGGGTTGGACTGGTGAGGGACAAGCAGCCAGATGTGCTCTGAATGATGACGTGTCATTGCCCTTTGCTTAATTTCCATACAATCATAGATCTTCTCGACACTGTGTCTTAGATTGAGTATTAAATACTTAGACATTGAGAGCAAAAGATATGGTCTCTGATTTGTTGATTTTCCTGCCAACCCTATATTATCCTGCTAGGTATTGAACAGGATGTATTGTTAATTAGCAAAAGAACTGGAGAGTCCTGTAATAGAAGAGAAGAGGAATTAATCTTCTAGCATATTTGTTTAAATATGCTGGGAATGGGAAGATTATTCCAGAAATGCTGATTGCCAGAATTTGTTCACTTGGACCCATTTTCCCGTAGCTAACTTGGAATTTGGAGATTGGTTGGTTTTAGGGTGAGTTTCTCCTGGGCTTCATAGAAAAGCCAAATGATAAATACCTTAATGATCTGTAGCTTTAAGTCAAATATGAATCTAGGGCCAGGTGTGGTTCAGTGATAAAGAAAATGCTGTGGGTGGATGGATGGATGGATGGACGGACGGACGGACGGACATAATATGAATATGAACCAGACACACAGATACACGGGGCACAGCTGCTACCAGCTCTCCCGTTGCACTCCCTGTACTCCACTGACCATGAGGGATCCGGGAGGGAGAGCGATTTCCAGCCCAAGCCCACCATCCCAAAGAGAACCTCGGAAGAATCCAGTGGAACCTCCACACCATGCTGGCAGCATTTTTCATCATCCGGACTCCACAGCTCATTAGAGCTCCACCCAAGAGAGAAAGCCAATCTCAAGCCCCGCTTGTCAAAGACCCACCCTACAGAGAAACCCATTTCAAGCCCAGGTATGCTTGAACCAGAGACACAGATACACCAGGCAGAGCTGCTACCAGCTCTCCCATTGTGTCTGGCTGCAAAGCAGCTGCATGATTCATCTGTAAATTACCAAGAGTATTCTACCTGCCCCTCTCAGAGAACCCCAGCAAGCTACTGAGAGTATCCTGCCAACATTGCAGAGCCTGGCAAGCTGTCTGTTGCATATTCAATATGCCAAAACCAGTAAAAACAATGGATTCCATTCCCTGATCATGAAAGAGCCCTAAATATGGCAGCAATAAGAAGGATGAGCAAGGAGAGGCTGTTAAAATCTCTGGGTCAAACTAGGCTGCCAAAACGGAAGGACTAAAATGACTGTCTGTACTTACAATGCATGTTCGCCGGCATCGGAAGCATATATTGAGGTCCTGAAGGTGCAAGCACAAAAGATCCAAATGCGACATCATTGGTCTGACCGAGATGGGAAGACATCAATAACATCATGCCGTTGTTGACACCAGAGAAGAACTGTTCCTCAGAACATGCAATGAAAGAGGTGTTGGTGATGTTGGTGTCCTTGTCAACACAAATCTGGCCATGATCATTAATTCGTTTGAGTGGCTAACAAACTGGATCAGACGATTACACTTGAACAGATGTGGCTCACTGCCAGCAGTTTCTATATTCATTTACGCACCAACATCACATACAAGGAAGAAGAAGTTGAGAAATTCTACATGGAACTGGAGGAATTCTATAAAGAAGACTACACCTTCTACAAGATCATAGTTGGAGATTTTAATGCTAAGATAGGACAGAGAAGATCGGCTGAAGAACTCCACATCGGGACCCATGGCCTAGAATGGAATGAACAGTGTGAGAGACTATCCAAGTTCATCATGTCGAACCAAGACCATTCATGGTAACTCACAGTTCCAGAAGGCTGAATCTAAACATTGGACATGGGAATCTCCTGGTGGACAGTTCCACAATGAAATTGACCACATCATATTTAATTGACAGTTTTGCCTGATGGATGTCGCTGTCCCAAAATTCCAAACAGGATCGGACCACCATCTTCTTCGTGCAAACTTCTACTTCTCAGAATGGGGCGAAAGGGCTGCAAGGTTTAAGAGAACTCCCAGAATGACCACCAACTTTGAACTCTTTCGCACCATTGCAGCAACATGGGAAGATGCCATCATTGACGACATCATGAAGAATACAACCGACTGGTTCAGCACCTCCATGATTGTGTGAAAAAATGCTGAGAGAAAGACACAAAAGGACGCTTAAGCTAAAGGACGCCTGTCTTCAAAAATTCTCGAGCTCATTTGCCAACGAGCCTCAGCAACCATAAGCTAATGTCCAAGCTCACAAAGCACTGCAGAGAAGTGATAAAGTAAGACCTCAAAGATAGAAGAGTAGCAATACTGGCTGATGCCGCAGAAGTTGGGAAAAGCATTCGCAGTGCCCACCTACCCTTCACCAACTATCTATCACATCTTCCAGAAAGGCAATGAAAAAGATTATCCATGACTTCTACTCGGATCTCTTTGATAGCCACGTCCACCTTCCCACATACCAATTATGAACATCCTTGTAATTCTATATCTCACATGGTATAATAAAAATTAAAAAAAGATGAAAGAGAGACAGAGAGAGAGAGAAGGCGAAAGAAAATGCCTGCTCTAGAGCTAGGAAAGAGGGAATGTGGGGACATTGATGGTGGGAATGGGGCACTGGTGAAGGGATGGGTGCTGGAACAATTATGAACATCTTTGTAATATTGTTCTCATGGTGCTATAATAAAAAATTTAAAAAAATAAATAAAATGTGGCTTTGACTACTGGAATGATAGTACAGGGGCTAAAGATGCTTGTCCAGCATGCAGCTGCTTCGGTTTGATCCCCTGCGTGGAGGCCCTGAATACCACCGGAGTGAACCAGGTCATCCCCAGCACCATAGACCTGGAGCAGCTTTCTTGGGCCTCGTTAGCACTGAGCTATCAGCTCCAGGAAGGGCCTCGGGCTTTCTGAGTATCTCTCGGGAGACCAGAATGTGTATGTGATAACAGATTTGCTGAGTGATTGCTTGCTGCGCACTTCTCTGTGCTGGCTCTCTTGCCCCTCAGTCACCCTGTGGTGCAGATTACAGAGAAGCCCGTTAGCCATTGGCCTATTTAGGTGTCTACGTCACGCGGCTTTCCCAAGAGGGAAGAAGAGAGCGAAAATCCAGGCTGCGGCTGATTGCAGACTCGGTTCTAGGGCCCTGAAGCAGATCTAGTAGCAGTTGAAACTAGAGTGAAGACTGTGTCCCCAAGGAGCTTAATTTTTAAACGTGTTTTGATCTGATGCCAGAATGCTTGATTAAAAATATACAAAGTATGTGGTGTTGCAGGGCCCAAATTCTAAGGACCATCAAAATAGTGAATTCTTAGAATATTAATGGTGGCAGGGATGGGGAAGATCTGCTAGGAATAGCACTTGAGTTCAAGCAAACCCCCAAAAAATCTTGTGAATTTTTTTGAAAGAAAATGATGAGGAAAAAAGTTTCAGGAAATTAACACTCTCCAAACTGTTAAGAATTTTATCACAACTGCTACCACAATGCTACCATGGGAAAGCACCATTGAAGATCATGTGTGATTTTTTCTAAAGCTGCGACAGACAATTCAGTCTCCGGTTTTGCTATGCAGCTAAACCCGTGGGGTGTGACTCAAGGAACAAACAAACGAAAAAAAAAAAAATCAAGACACAGAACCGGCACCTGCCCTCCACCACCCGGACCCCAAGCCCCAGCTGGTATAGATGCCCATGCTCTGGTTGGGACTCTGAAGCTCATTCCTGTTCCTCCAGAGAATTTCATTTTACTTGGTTTTGTCAGTTCCTTTGCGAGTGATTCTGCAGCACTTTCTTGGTAGCCCCTGCTGTGTTTCTTGGAGCCGCACCTGGTGCCCAAGGTCCCTGCTGTGCCCTCCCAGAGTTAGGGTTAGGCACTGGGGGGCAAGATCCTATGTCTTCTGTACTGACTGCAGAAACAAGCAAAGGACTAAGTCAGCAGGGAGAGAAGGAAGAAGTTAGGAAGCAGGGACTGTCCGAACCTCACCTAGAGAGTGCCATTCTTTCCACCAACGGAATCTAACTTTGTCGGGATGGAAGATTGCCCAAGAAGCCCCAAGCAGCCACGGCAGAAGCGTGTTCTCTTGTTCAAACTCAGGCGGTCTTGAGCACCTCTCTCCCGACCCAGAAAGCAGCAGAACAACCCCCACCCACATTGGGGGGTGTTCCCCTGCAACCCGGGGGTGCCTCTCGGTGTCACCCACTCTTCACAAGGGTGACTTTGCTTTAGGCGTGAGAACACATTACAGACTTTTCCTTATACTCCTTGCCGTTGCTCTGAAGCTTGTTCTGCCCAGGAGCTGCTCTGCTCTCTCGTCCTTCTCTCCTTGGCCCCTTCTAGTTTATGGAAGACATTATTTTCAGAGACTTTTCCAGTCCCTCCCATCCAGGTTGCCTACACCTTAGCACCAGTCACAACTGAACTCAGTGACCTAATTCATGTTTCTTATTCATGGCCGTCTCCCGACTTCTTGATAGTTCCTGGCAGTTAACTGCAGCCTAACAAACACAGAGGATGAAGGAACACTTGGGTGCTTGAATGAATGGCTGAATACAGTCACATATTTAATTCTGTGATGCCAGCAGCCAGATGGTGTTAGAGA